>BEGY01000071.1:93195-145983 GCA_002335675.1 Chlamydomonas eustigma | reverse complement strand
TACTATGCTCATAATCTAGCTCAGGTGTCACATCACCTCGTTTCCCTGGAGGCTCAGTTGACAGAGGTGGTTCACGCATTTGCTTTGGCCTGGACATTGAATAGGACGCTGATCTTGCCTAAGGCAAGAGACACGTAGTGATTTGTGCAACAGGCATGGACATTTAACAAGAAGACCCTGCTGCCTTCCAGCCCCCAAATTTCATGAATTTAGATAACTTTACGTACCCACATGTTGGTTACGCCAACCTCATCATTACGTACTAGTTCTGGTTCGATGATTCTGAGGCAACTGAACACAAACTATGTTTGTCAAGGACTTGATACGTTGGGAATTATGAGTCATCGTTAACCTGAGCTCCTCACGCTCCCATCTACACAGTTGTTGCAGGGATGACTCTTTCCAGTGAGGACCCGGCAATACAGTCCACATGTACTTATATGGTGCCTGCTGCTGTGTTGCAGATTCAATGCTGGTGCATTCAGAACTGGTTTGAGAACCCTTTGTGCCGATTACCCGGAGAGCTCCACACCCAGTTCCCTTTTCCCTGCCCAGCAGACTACATCTTTCAGGTGCAATAATTGGACTTCTGCAGTCTGCTGATTACAAAGCCTGGCGGCTTGTTTGCATCTAAGTCTTCAATTAAATTCCTACATGTTTTCTGAATACTTCAGATGGCATGAACCTTAGCTTCGTCATGATAACTCTCTATTTGCACAGATGAATAAACTGTACAGCTTTGAAGTACGTGGACGAAGAGTGCCTATCAGAGAATATTCTTTCTTGGAAAATAAACGGACAGCTCCTGCAATCAAGGTGAGCTGTGCATTCTAATTTTCTGATGGCATTGCAAAACTTAATTTAAGTTAACAAAACTTAACTTGTGGCATAACTCATAAGCCATCAGACAGGCTGCAATCAAGGCTGGGCAAGGAGTGATGACCCTACAGAACGTATTCATGGCGTGAACTTCGGAATCCACAAAATCACTGCGGCTGTAATGGCCTTATATATGAAACGACAGGATTCTGTTTTACTGTGTAGGAGAATCCCTTGCTCCTTAGAGTGTCCTCAGGGGAAAAACAGGAGGCTGTCTATGACAAACAGGTATAAATATGCAAGCAGTAGCAGGAAAGAGGGCGTGGCAGCGGCACTGATTATGTAACTGATCAGCACATAATGCACGACACTCGACATCAGCTGATAATTTTGTGTTTGATGACGCCTGCCATCATCAGCAAGCTATGTTCTGATACTCAAGGACCTCTTGAACCACACAGACATTTGGTTAGAATACTAATTTATATATATGAGACCATCCTAATTCTGTGTTGAAACTGTTTGTATTTGTAACATCAACAGGCCCATGTACTCCTCCTCCCTCCTGAGCCCTCTGACGCCACTGTAGTATCTGCCTTTGAGCCGTTCAGCAAACCTTTTGTTAGGGTGCATGTGGAAGCTCCTCTCATGACGAAAGTTATTCAGTACTTCAAGGAGCCACAACTCCAGACTGAATTTGACCAGGTGAAATCATACATGAGAAGCTATCTTCTGTTGATGTTTAGAAGCCATCTTTTTATCAATGTTTGTTGCAGAAATCCTTCAGAGTGTACGACATCCCAACATTTTGTGTGTGTTGCAAACTCTAGTAGATTTAAAAACGAAAAAGACCGAGACATACACAGCATTCCATCAGGTTCATTTGGTGTCGTGTTTTGTGTGAAGAGCATAACCAGCAGTATCTTTATGAATGGATACAAGTTAATCAGTTTTAAGTGTCCTTCATAATTCAGGTGATCTCACAGCTATCAGTCAAGTGGTGTTGTCGACCTGAGTCTGTGGCCAAGGCTCATGGACTCCCCATTGATCATCAGCTTGTCATGAAGTCAAAAATGAAGTCAAATACTGTCTGATAGTTGCACAAGAAAAACGAGGCGGTGATGTGAAGCATGCTTAGATCAGAGATTTACCGCTCAACCTAACACAACATATATGGGCCTGTGCAAATACTTACTAACTAGCCACATAAATACTCGATTTTGTATTTTGTTACAGCGTTTACATGTGCTTCTCGGAAAGACTCTGAAAGTGAGAAACCCTAGAAAGCAACCCTGACCAAGCAGTACGAGCACTACTGCAATTCCCCATCACGTCTCCTGATTGATTCATCATCTGTTTATGATTGCAGTATCTGATATGGTGCATGCATATTTGAAATGTCTATCTTGTCATTCGTCTCTTGTGTTTAGAAACGCTTACTTACTCTTGGCGCCACGTTTGCTTTATTGCGGAGGAATTTTAAGATATGGGAATTGTGTGATATCAGGCATTCTCTCAGGGATTGAAGAATCGTTTGAATCTCTCTGTCGGAGTTGTGATGAAACACGGTATACAACGAAAAGAGCTTTAGCATCCTTTGAAGTGTCATGGAATGATTTTACATATCACTGTATGACAGGCAGAATCAGGAGAATAGCAGGAGTTCAGTTGGGACCAATGTCTCCCGCCTGCGTTTTGATAATGTTGCATATTTTGATGACGCAGCATAGCACATGTTCAGCAACACAGTCTTCAACTATCACTATTGAAGGTATTGAAGTCTGGACAGTGCCGCCTGATACTGCTCAGGTGCGTGGGCTACCTAGCAGAGAGACGTGTTCCAGATCTTTCGCATATTACATTCAAACAGCGCTTTGCTCTCTTCAAAAGACAAACAGCCCTAGAGAATGAGTTATGATTTGCACTGATCTCCAATAATGGTCATGGCTTCATGAATTTCATTACAACTTCTAATATGGATCGCAGGGCGTCCCAGAAGAACTTCGCTCAGAAGGTTTTGTTAAAAGGTGATCAAAAACCAAGTTTATCCTCTTTCTTGTGGCGCCTGTTGTTCTCTCACTGCTCACACACGCTTCTTTTTCTCATCACTTCAGTCTATAACCTTGTATGCCTGTTGTTAACCTGGAATGTAAATAATGTAAACCTTGTACTACATTCATAAGAGTCAAAGTTTTGCATCCTCATCACAAGCAAACGCTATAAATATTGACCCAGCTATGACATATGTGAATTCAATGTGCGCCTGTCCCATGTCTAGGCGTGGACACCAGCTGGTCATTATGGCTGCTTTGCAAAGCAGCAGCAGCAGCAACAGCAAGGCACAATCATCATTGATACCCTTTTACTACTTGGGGTTCAATGCGTACTGGCTCATAGACAAGGTAGGCCTTTCGAAAACAAGCTAGCGATCAGACGACACTACTGAGCGTTTAAATGTATCTCAAGCTTGCCACTGTATCATATTAGGGTGAACCCTGTATTATATTAGTGTGAATCCTGGTCCTTGCTGTTGTATCTCCAGGCATCCTGGGGCCAGTCGTGGGGCAGGCAGCAGGTGGTAGAGTTGTTTGCTGCTGCAAAGGTGAGGGCTTTCGAACAGCTGATGCTTCGCATGTCATGCTATACATGTAGCATGATCATCCATTATACTATCCACACTTCATATTCCTGATATTAGATACACAGTAAACAGTCAGGCTGGACATTTGTTGAGCCTCAATTCATTTTCTGCACTTCTGTGGGTGATTGCATTGTCTCTCCACTGCTGCAACATCAGAGATTGGGCCTGAGGGTGGGCCGCACTTGGGCCTTCAACTCTAAGCTGCCCAGTGAACCTGGGGTTTACGATGAGGGTCAATTAGAAGCTCTAGACTTCATTATCTATGCTGCAGGAAGGTGACTGATAGTTGAAATAACTTGGAGCCACTGCTTGTGGTGATCAGCAGGGTTTATGTTCTGATGTGGCTGAGACAGGGCTTACGTTCTGACATGGCTGAGACTGAGATGTTACGAGAAGTGTCGTTTTTTGGTGACAGAGTGTTTCATTGACGAGTTTTTATGAAGGCTGGTGCTTTTCGCTAGGTCAGGTATCATGAAGTGGAGCTGATGCTTAAATCTGTCAATTCTCAAGATTATGTACAGTGTCTGATCCTTGTACTTGTCAGGGTACCCAAATTGGAGCCTGATCCTTGCCTTCCAGGTATCATGTACGGCTTATCCTTGCCCTTGGTAACTTTTGGCCTGCGTACTTTGGACCTGAGAGATGGTTGCTGTATGGGAAGGGATACACAGGTACTGCTACTTCTGTATGGGAAGGGATACACAGGTACTGCTACTTCTGTATGGGAAGGGTTACGCAGGTACTGCTACTTCTGTATGGGAAGGGATACACAGGTACTGCTACTTCTGTATGGGATGGGATACGCAGGTACTGCTACTTCTGTATGGGAAGGTATGGAGATGCTGTCTACATACCTGTATATGATCTCTGCGTTAAGACTTGGCTGTTGTGGAGAATGATCGGAAATTGATACTAAATAAATAATACTTATTGATTGATGCTCATCAGTTATCTCCCAACATGTGCACCTTGCCTCATGTGCACCTTGCACCCTGCAGCTTGTGCAACATGCCTGCTTAACCATGCGTGTAGTGCACAGTCAGTGATTTGTGCATCTTTCTGATTGTATTCATTTAGCTGGCCAAGATATCCTGGATTTTTATGGGGACTTACCCACTAGGGAACTGTACAAGGCGCACATATCTTTCATGGTCAACCGAGTCAACAAGTTCACGGGTCTGAAGTACAAAGGTGAACTGCTGCATCGAGGAATTCAAGAGAAAATGGAACCTTCCCGCTCATGTCAATCGCATTGACATCATTTGCTTACCCCAAGAGCTTCTGCTTCTAATTTGCAGACGATCCTACCATCATGGGCTGGGATGTTATGAACGAGCCACGTTGCCCAGGTAGGTGCAAAGGCGTATGATTTCACTATATGCATAATAGAGACATTGTGTGATTGTTGTAGAGTGATGGCACTTTTTTATCTGCTGGCTATGTTAAGTATAATTTAGTTTTCCATGCCAGGTAACATACTTTCCTCCAACCGCCAACCCCTCATGAAGTCTTTTCTACTCCCTGTGCTACCTAGTAATAACCTACAACTTGTTATAGCGGTGCAAAGCTCCAAGAAAATGAGTGTGCTCTCTTCTCAACTGCTCTTGTTAACAGGCTGTTTAAATGATGCCTCACATGACACTGCTCTTGTTAACAGGCTGTTGAAATGATGCCTCACATGACACTGCTCTTGTTAACAGGCTGTTGAAAGGATGCCTCACATGACACTGCTCTTGTTAACAGGCTGTTGAAATGATGCCTCACATGACACTGCTCTTGTTAACAGGCTGTTGAAAGGATGCCTCACATGACACTGCTCTTGTTAACAGGCTGTTTAAATGATGCCTCACATGACACTGCTCTTGTTAACAGGCTGTTGAAATGATGCCTCACATGACACTGCTCTTGTTAACAGGCTGTTGAAATGATGCCTCACATGACACTGCTCTTGTTAACAGGCTGTTTAGATGATGCCTCACATGACACTGTGGCTTCATGGATGTGTGAAATGACGCACCACCTGCGTTCTCAGGATGGAAACCACCTCATTCTGTTGGGGAGTGAAGGTGATGATTGCAGCAAGGGGATGAGGCATGTGTATTGGGGAGTGAAGGTGATGATTGCAGCAAGGGTATGAGGCATGTGTATTGGGGAGTGAAGGTGATGATTGCAGCAAGGGGATGAGGCATGTGTATTGGTGAGTGGAGGTGATGATTGCAGCAAGGGGTGGCATGATGGACATGAAGCTTGTGGCACCTTCTAGGTTAACAACATACTCCAGGATCCAGGTGCATAAAAGATTGTGTACTTGAAATCCAGGTAGGACATCCTTGCGGGACATGATCAAAACCCAGTTTCCCGCTGTCTTGTTTTTCATGCTGTAGGATTCTTCATGGCTGACAACAGCAGTAGCCACTTGAATCAGTTCAACCCAGGTGCAGGGGCACAATGTGAAGGTAAGCAAATGGTTTGAATAGTAGTTAGGCAGTTGTCGCAATTCATGTCCCAGCTGTCTTTAAAACTGGCTGATCAGTCAAAATGATCAAACTAACTCTGAGATTATGAAAGCATTTCAACTGGGTGATTATGCTAAATATGCTCATCATACATCGTAGCACGATTATGTGACATGCTTATCCAATTTTTAACCTGATTTTGTATAATTCATAATGTTTCTTAATCAGGGGAGGACTGGCCATCTATCGGATCCATACCAGATCTTGATGTGTCCACACTTCATGTATATGAGAGGCACATGGAGCTGCAGCCAGTGCCACCAGTAAGTAGGAAGGGGGTGTAACCTCGTCCCTTGCTGTTACTCTCCTTCCCAGCAAGTAAAACCCCCCAAAAGTAGCACCAAGCCTTCTTTAGCATTATCATGGTTGCAGCACCAGCTGTACTAGTATCATGGTTGCAGTACCAGCTGTAGCATTATGGTTGCAGTACTGGTAGGTGTCTGCCCTTTTAATTAGGTGGTCTATATAGTCTACAAAGCATGTGGTCATGTTATTGGTGAAGCAGGTCTTTGAACCCTTGACCAACTGAGTTGTTTATTGTTAGGGATGGGATGGAACCTAGCCTGTATGGACGATCTCACTTGTGTATCCTGCCGCTGCAGTACCTAGCCTGTATGGACGATCTCACTTGTGTATCCTGCTGCTGCAGTACCTAGCCTGTATGGACGATCTCACTTGTGTATCCTGCCGCTGCAGTAGCATTTAAGCAACAATAGGCCATTGGCTTGGCATCTTCATTGTATGGTGATGAAAAGCAGTTATGTATGTGGACTTAATTCACTTTAGGTGGGGCGTTCATACTTGAGGGACCCAGACTGGATTTACTGTGATTTTGAATGCTACATCAACTGGATGGTGCGGTTCATTCAGGTAGGAAGGTATCTGGATTTTGCGGTACATTCAGGCAACAAGCAGGTGGCAAACTCAGTGAAATAGAATCTATTTGAGGTGTTCCTCGATGGCCGTTTCCAGATCTGGATACAACATTGAAAGCAGCAGGACATCTGCATTTCTTTTTCTTTCTGCTCGATTGCGTTATGTGTTGACAGCAAGAGTACCTGTAGCCCTAAAATCTGCACAAAGCACATACTGTTAGCTGATGGCAAAGCGATTCATCTCGGCTTGCATAATACTAAACCTGCGGTTGTGTATGAGGCTAAGTATTGTAAGATGGTCGGCAAAGGAATAACTAATCATGGGCATGATTCCTACCACTTCCTGCGTTCATACTTTATCCCTCCACAGTTGAATCTTGAAGTTAATGAGAGGGAGATGAGGAAACCTGTGATCATCGAGGAGTTTGGGCTGACTTGGTGGTGAGGCGACCTAAGATGGTTACGTTGTTCAAGTGCTCCAATAGCTTTCCTTAACAGAATTGTGGCGGTCTATCTGTGAAAGAATTTGACGACCCCTATTCCTGATAGGCGCAACCTGGCATCAGATCTGAGGGTGGTGGTGGAGGTTGTGCGTCAGCTTCTTGTACACTCAAGTGACACAGGGGGAGCTTTGGCTGGTGCCATGATCTGGAGTGCAGCTCTCAATGACTCAGATGACCAAGATGGGTAAGGTATCATATGTATCATGATGGTACTGCCGGGTTATGTATGATCTATCCTCAGGCGTACTGGTTGTCCTTAACTTCCTAGTAAATCTTAAGTTATATGCAGGATTATAATTGTTCACTCTCTTATCTGAGCTGATGATGTCTTACTTGTACCACATGTATTCTCTCAAAACTAGGTACAACGTGAAGATCGATGGCTGGCCCAGCTCTTTGGGAGATGCATCTGCCAGCACCCCTGTTGTGCACTACCCTATTTCCCCACCTGTCCTTGGCTCTTACAAGCCTTTCATTGTACCTTTCTACGATCAACCAGGAGCTGGCAGTCAGTTTCTGGCAGTCCAGCCAGATGGCCCTCACAGGTACTACTGCAGGAGCAACTGGAGCAATAACACCACTGCTGCTGCTGCTACTGCCATCGCAGTAAACTCTTCATATGTGGAACACAGTGACAACTCAGATACAGTCCTATCATCACAGCCAGCAACAAGATCTGACGTCAAAGCAGTGTCTCCCTCGTCACATCCTTCACCGCCTAGTGCAACTGCAATAATGAATAGCGACAGTGCCCTGATATCAATGAAGCAATCCTTTGCTAACAGGAGTGAATGGACTGCCATGAACAGTACTCTACTGCTTACAGCAAGCAACACTTCAGATTTGGAGATGGAACCACTGCTGTCACCATCAAATAGCATAGGGCAGCTCAACCATAATGATGTTTCTGGATCTTCACCCGCCGCCTTGATTGCAAATGATGCCCATGAAGGTGGAGGTACGACTAGTGGTGGCGGCTACCATCCAGTGGTGGTTAAGAAAGTAGTTATAACACTCTCCCCAGTACCTATGATGATAGCAGGAGACACGTCTCAACCAACTACCAGAAACATGACTACTTCCCAGGACGATCTGGTTACCTCTCCTGTGGATATGAATGGTGATGAGCCACAGGATGTTGTTCAGCCAGAAACTTCTAGTCCTGATGCTGCTGCGAACCAACACTCTGGAGTCAGGAGGCAATTCTTGTCGCATCACATGGATGGAGCAATTATCAAGCATTTGAGAAGTAGGTTTTCCACGAGGCGGCTGAGATGGCAGCAGGATCAGTTGGATGGCTTCCGCCGAGGGTGGCAGCGTGGAGATTGTGCAAATACGGTGAGACATGATTCATCTGAAGTAACTTGATGGCAGCGTGGAGATTGTGCAAATACGGTGAGACATGATTCATCTGAAGTAACTTGATGGCAGCGTGGAGATTGTGCAAATACGGTGAGACATGATTCATCTGAAGTAACTTGATGGCAGCGTGGAGATTTTGCAAATACGGTGAGACATGATTCATCTGAAGTAACTTGATGGCAGCGTGGAGATTGTGCAAATACGGTGAGACATGATTCATCTGAAGTAACTTGATGGCAGCGTGGAGATTGTGCAAATACGGTGAGACATGATTCATCTGAAGTAACTTGATGGCAGCGTGGAGATTGTGCAAATACGGTGAGACATGATTCATCTGAAGTAACTTGATGGCAGCGTGGAGATTGTGCAAATACGGTGAGACATGATTCATCTGAAGTAACTTGATGGCAGCGTGGAGATTGTGCAAATACGGTGAGACATGATTCATCTGAAGTAACTTGATGGCAGCGTGGAGATTGTGCAAATACGGTGAGACATGATTCATCTGAAGATAAACTTAAAGAAAGAACTCTGTGGTGTTTGTGGTATGATGATGATGATGATGATGATGATAATTCTCAATTGTCAAAGGAGGATTATTATTATCATGACCTAGTAGTTGACGGCAGGTTATAAGCTGTAGTTGTAATCAGTGGGCATGTTTTTATGATGAGCAGCAGCAGCACCTCCTACTTGCGCAGCGCTGACGCACGTATCAACTTCTCCTAGTACTACTCACTTTTATTGATGCATTGCTGCTGGTACTCCAAACAGGCCTCACGAACCTGGCGCCCTATACCCATCAATACCAGTGTAGTTGATGTTGCAGCATTCCGGTCCTTCACTGCCCCCCTCAGGCTGGTGGACATGCTAGGTAATGCAACAAGGCAGCTGCTGCACGGATGATGATGACGACAATGATGATGATGACGTCCATCATGTTGATAAGACAGGCAGTTTCATGCTTTCATGTGGCCTATTTTCAAGAATCCAAGATGACTTTCAAGGGTTTATATTGTTACTTCTATTCTACTGGATATTCACGACACGGCAGTATTAGTACTCTTGATTCCTGCCATCAGCGGCTGGCCTTTTGCCATAAAGGATCAGCAGCTTAGCAGATTTAAACTTGAATAATGAATGGTCTGAGATGTACTGCCTGCAATACATGATAATATTGGATCATACATGATGATATCATATTTAACATAATGGCACACGAATCAAAAGACTGCAGCGCTGCATGTTGTATTATGCGTCATAGTAAAGAAGTTGACATTTTTAAGATAGGACTCCGTTTACTATTAGACACCGGCCGGTCGTTCTAAGCACTAGTCATGCTGGATGATCGTATGACAGCCACGCCACCAATCACAGTAGAGCTTCCCGCATCAGGCAGCACTTTCACGCCCCTGGCAGCCCTGCTCATAATAGGCACCTCGACCACCTTCAACTCTACAGCCCCTGCTGCAGCACCCGCTTTAGAGGCTCCAACAACTAACACGTCATCTTCATGCACCAAGTGTGCTGCCACCAGGCACTCTGCCGCCAAACCTTGACCGCCAGTCTCACCCTTCGTAGTCCCTTCTCCAATAAGACTGCTGGCCCTCTTTTTCTTCAATCTGCTGCCATCATCATTGCTGCCCAGAGGCTCATCATTCGTTCTTTCGCTCTCAACTTCCTCAACTTCCACATCTGCTTCATGGATTCTGGCCTCTTGAGCCATGATGTTGCCAGAAGTACTATGATTTAGTGAAGCAGCTCTTTTTCTGGCTTGAACAATGATCCCTTTTCCACCCCTATGTTGGCTCCGGAACTCAGATGTGTCCACACGCTTAGCTGCAGCATGGGGCGTCATCACTAACACATTACTGAGAGGTCTCAACATGTATGTATTAAAGATCGTATATTATGAACAAAGCAATAACAATAAGCTGGGCTAGCTGGGCGTTACTATTAGACTCCTACTACACAGTAGAAGCATGCGCAATAGTTGTATGACTCCTACTACACAGTAGAAGCATGCGCGATAGTTGTATGACTCCTACTACACAGTAGAAGCATGCGCAATAGTTGTATGACTCCTACTACACAGTAGAAGCATGCGCGATAGTTGTATGACTCCTACTACACAGTAGAAGCATGCGCAATAGTTGTATGACTCCTACTACACAGTAGAAGCATGCGCGATAGTTGTATGACTCCTACTACACAGTAGAAGCATGCGCAATAGTTGTATGACTCCTACTACACAGTAGAAGCATGCGCGATAGTTGTATGACTCCTACTACACAGTAGAAGCATGCGCGATAGTTGTATGACTCCTACTACACAGTAGAAGCATGCGCGATAGTTGTATGACTCCTACTGCACAGTAGAAGCATGCGCGATAGTTGTATGACTCCTACTACACAGTAGAAGCATGCGCGATAGTTGTATGACTCCTACTACACAGTAGAAGCATGCGCAATAGTTGTATGACTCCTACTACACAGTAGAAGCATGCGCGATAGTTGTATGACTCCTACTACACAGTAGAAGCATGCGCGATAGTTGTATGACTCCTACTACACAGTAGAAGCATGCGCGATAGTTGTATGACTCCTACTACACAGTAGAAGCATGCGCGATAGTTGTATGACTCCTACTACACAGTAGAAGCATGCGCGATAGTTGTGATGACTCCTACTACACAGTAGAAGCATGCGCGATAGTTGTATGACTCCTACTACACAGTAGAAGCATGCGCGATAGTTGTATGACTCCTACTACACAGTAGAAGCATGCGCGATAGTTGTATGACTCCTACTACACAGTAGAAGCATGCGCGATAGTTGTATGACTCCTACTACACAGTAGAAGCATGCGCGACAGTTGTTGATGACAGCAGGGCTGGCTCGTCTACATAGTTTACATAGTTGCACCCAAAGATGGTCAGTAGAAAAGAAACCCAGCTCAGCAGAACATAAGATGAATGACATATAGCATGTAGTAATGTGGTGTCACAACCTGTAATACAGTTGAAGCTATAACGCTCACCATAACCGCTGCTTGAAACTACTAGGATCTGGGAGGGTTGGTAACTAGTAGCAAGCTCTGATGATGATGACTTAGTAGTTGGGCTAATTGGTGCCATTACTTGTTCTGCTGTCAAGGCATGGTCGTCAGGACGCAGATCCTTATGTTCCGCTGTCTTATGAGTGTTAACTGACAGACCATCCCTGCCTTTCAGAACACACATGCTCACCACCCTCTCTCCAGAGGTCACAACCATGCCCTGAACAATATTTGAAGTAAAGGACGTGGATATAAGCCATATGACCACGATAGAAGCTTCTTAAGCCATATGACCATGATAGAAGCTTCTTGATATTCTTGACTAAAACATGAAGCCGATATACACGTAACTGAAGCCGAATCAGAACCGTAGGAATTACCATTTGTGGCCTGAATGGCGAAGTACATATGCAGTACATATGACAGAATGCATGAGTTATGATGATGGAAGCTAGTAAGTCATGATCATGATGCTAGAAGCTGTCTCAGGACTGTCATCATAGAATTGATTGTAAAACCATGATAGAAATGTTTTCATGACCATGATGGAAGCTTATTTATTATGACCATGAGCCAGTTAGAAGCATCGTGAACAAGATGGATGATGTAAAGCTCCTTAGGGACAAAATCATAGGGAGGCGCCTCCAGAGGTACTCTAGTGATGACCCATATTTCTGTTTGTCATTGATCCCTCAGCACTTAAGATGATGAAAAGCGTCATCATTATACCAGATGTTGATTGAACTAATATATTCCTATTAGCTGTCAACAGCAGTACTGCCACCTTCATGGCCTTACCTTGACTGTACTGCCACCTTCATGGCCTTACCTTGACACCTCCGGAAGTCCTTGTGTCTCTGATAGGAACGTCTGTGACTGGGAATGACAAGAGCTTGCCATCACTGCTCGCCAGTAGAACAGAGTCATGACTGTTGACAACAGAGGCGCAGCAGATAGGGTCGGTGGCATCAACCTGATGACAATTATAAGGCATATCATTGAGGGAACCATCAGGTCTTATGCAGGGCCATAAGGGGATCAGTGGATAACTGAGGACTGGATAACCCAGGAAGATCACATTGAGTGGTGCGCTCAGGCGCATCAAAATTGATTCAAGTGATCTTGATACACGAGTTTTCAATAATAATAGCTGCAGATGAGCCATTAGGGTTAGTATTGTTGTCTGACCTTGGCAACCTGAGCTCCTCCTTTCCCCAGCTTTAGGAAGGTAGAACTGAGAGGCATCCTCTTGACAGTGCCATTCTGAGTCACCTGGACAGGACAAAGAATGCAGAATAAAACTGCAGCGAAAAAGTACAAAAACGTAAAAACTGTGATGATTTGTGCAATCAGCCATGATATCATAGAACTAGATTCAAAGCTAGATACTCACTAGCATTTTATAATTCAGCTCACCATCAAGAGACATAAAGGACTCTCCGAGACATCCCTGCTGCCCTCATCTCCCTCCAACCCTGTACTGCTTGTACTGCTCTTTTCATCACTAGGAGGAGTTTCAGACAGTGGCTGGACATGATGAGTACGGCTTCCAGGTGCTGCTGCTGCTGCTGCTGCTGCTGCTTGTAGAGATGACTCAGCGACATGTCTTTCATGTGAATACATTGCCATGCGAGTGGGTGCAGATATAGGCAGCATTGCCACACAGTTCACACTTGATGCTAGGCCCAGGACCTGCACTGCAGCTGTACCAGAACTCAAAGTGGACTTCCCTGTTGCGATGTCTGGTACCTACGACCAGCAGCAAACAAGATGCTACATGATGCCACAAACATGACAGTAGATGTAAGCATCACTGGGTGGCAATGAAGCCCATTGTGACTACTGGGTGGCAATGAAGCCCATTGTGACTACTGGGTGGCAATGAAGCCCATTGTGACAACTGGGTGGCAATGAAGCCCATTGTGACTACTGGGTGGCAATGAAGCCCATTGTGACTACTGGGTGGCAATGAAGCCCATTGTGACAACTGGGTGGCAATGAAGCCCATTGTGACAACTGGGTGGCAATGAAGCCCATTGTGACTACTGGGTGGCAATGAAGCCCATTGTGAGTACTGGGTGGCAATGAAGCCCATTGTGACTACTCTTGTTTATTTGTTACTGTCCCTTTATTTAGGAGGATCGCATTTGTCAACTTGAGGAAAGCCACAGTGCATTACTTTTGATGGACTTGTATTCCCAGTGAGACCCTCTACTCAACAATGCAACTAAATAAATTACCTGATTTGCTGTAATCAGATATAGTCGCCCAGTAGACGTCAGCAACAAGACTGGATCCTTCTCCTTTGCTTGATGAATGTCTACCACACTGTCTCCAGTTCGAAAGCCAAACACAGCACCCCCTTTATAAGTCCACAGCATGAGGAGTAAGTGTGAAAGTATTGCTAGCTTATATAATCACATTATGATGCTGTATGTATCAAGTCATCTATTTAGAAGAGATGAGGAGGTAAAGAAATACTCTCCTCAGTCTATTTTACAAAGAGACTGATAGAGTGGTTGGCCAACTAGAGCGATGTCATCCTGCAGAGTAAAGCTGCTGTCACAAGGCATAGAAGATGCCCCTTGTGTGAAGTCAAGCAGATAAAGCCTAGCAGCCTCACTGCACATCACTGCATGATAATCACAGCTTAGCAGCCTCACTGCATATCATACAACACTCATAATACTTCGATTAAGGTTTGAACCAAATACATTCAACCTCATCACACCTTTCAAAGCAGCCCCTACACTGCATCGTTTTAAGAAACCCTTCTTGCTGAGGACCAACACACAATCTCTGTCTGAAACCCTCTGTGACTCTTGCTCCCTCTGCTCCTCAGCTACTGCATCAGCTACAGCGGCCTCCAGGGCATCCCTCTTGCCACCATCCAATGAGGACCCAGAGGCTGAGGCTGAGGCTGAGGATCTCTACAGTAGACATTGATACCAAGGGCATCTCATGGTTGCAGTTCTGAGTCGTTTGGGTCGTTGTACATTTTGTAATGCCACTATTAACTAACTAGTGCCACTACTAACTAACTAGTGCCACTACTAACTAACTAGTGCTACTACTACATAACTAGTGCCACTACTAACTAACTAGTGCCACTACTAACTAACTAGTGCCACTACTACATAACTAGGAGATAATGAGGAGGAGACGACGGTGATAACAATGGCGGACATAAACAAGACCCAGTGATGCATTGAAGATGGCATACGTAAATCCTAGCTCAAATCATGCTAACCCTTGCTTATATTCTTTTCTCACAGAAAAAACATAGTGTCAAATCACATAAAAATCAGTTCACCTTGCTAGTAGTACTTCAGTTCACCTTGCTAGTAGTACTTCTGCTATTTATATTGGACAGGGCCTCCACTTCAATGGCAGTCCGTCGAGGGTTTCCATGCAGGCGTGCAACCTCCAGGGCCTCCCTCTCAACTTCAGCAAGCACCAAACTCTTGTCAAGGAGCAGAGTCTGAAGCTCATGGATCCTGGCAGTATGCAAGTAGTCCGCGATTAAGATGACAGCAGAGATAATTATGAATAGCAGCCTTCGTGTTAATGTCATTTAATTATTTAACAAAAAGTACTTTTGCATTCTGCAAACAACGCACCTGACACATCAACATGCGTACAATAATGCAATGCAGTGAATGATAAGAGCAATAGTAAATCGCATGTTTCAGTGGAAATCAATCAGACCTCGTTGTGGTACAGATCTTTGGCACCATGTTCATCTAATCATCAAGAACCTCAAGAGAAACAGTGTAGTAAATATGAAGGTGACCACCCATAACAATGCAAGACCATGTAGATCAACATCATGATCTCCATATAGCCCAGCTATGCAAAAAATATCAGAGCCAGATCATTGTCCCCGAATGGTGGTACAACGGAGCCAGATCATTGTCCCCGAATGGTGGTACAACAGAGCCGGGAGCACATGGCGGCACAACAGAGCCGGAAGCACAACAATAAGAACTCTCCTCACCTGCTGCTGAGCTCCCTGGACTCTTGTTCAAGAGCCCCTTTCTCTAATGCAGTCAGTCTCCTCAAGGTGAGCCCCAGCACTCCTTCTGTCTGCAAAATACTTCATATTTCTCACACATATTCATACGACATCTTTGTAGAATTCAGCAATAACTGTCTGTGGACCTAGCATGGCAGTGAAACAAGTGCTGGCGTGAACATAATGGCAATGAAACAAGTTGTAGCCTATCCATGTGTGGAAGACATAGATTACATAGATGAACCAATCCAGAATGCATGACCGTATAACTTGTGGCCCCATGGAAGATGTGGCCTGCCATGCATGTCTATGGAAGATGTTGCACATGCATTCGATTATGAATGAGGTGGTTTACTATGCATGGCGGCCATACAGCCAGACCAGGATTATGTCTCCCTCTACATTAAAGCTCATGCCTTTACCTGTTCCTCACTGAGACTGAAGCGCTGCATTAACTCATTTCGAGCTTCAGCAGCACTCTGCGCTGACCGAATAGCCTGTATGGAACCATGAAGCAGGTGTGAAGTGTGATGAATTACTCTATAATGCAATGTGGCAATAAAAATCTGTGGAAACTCTCTACTGTGGGCGATGGCTGCCCAGCTAAGCATGATAAAATAAAAGCCAGAGGGTTGAATAGTATCAAGTCATGTACATTGTTTCCTCCATGATGACAGCGTACTTGCTGAACACTGAATACTAATTCATCAAATAACTTGACATTCAGTTCAGCCTTCTACCAACATTCAGCTCAGCCTTCTACCAAAATGCCTCAATCTACTTAATCACATATCACTGTGCTAAGTAGTAGGCCTGACATGCAACCTGCGAGTTATGCGCCCATGGTCCGACTATTCCGCCAACTAATCCAACTCACCTGTACCACATCATCCATCTGGTCCATTGCTCTCAGGTACCCCTCTACCAGATGCAACCTCTTAAGTGACCTAGCCATCTGATGCTGTGCCCGACGAACAATCACTTCACACCTAGTGCGCATTTTAGCAGGGAACAAAGTTCACACCTAGTGCGCAGTTGAGCAGCAGAATACCGGGAATAAAGTGCTTCCAGAAAGTAATTTTCACACTACGTATTCTTCGTATTTGAAGCAAATCTTAAAATGATGAGAGAATGTTTTCACACACTTGATTATTCTTCATATTCAGCACAAGTATGATGAAGACAGGGTATTTTATGCACCAGGACACCTCAAGGGTCTCATGATTATCAGAGCATATCAACAATGCTCTTTTGAAAGCTCCAATAATTGATGAAAGTAATCACTTGATACCATCTTATCAACCATAACTACTAAACAGTGCGGTGTATGGCAATAAGCAGCAATGGGCAGAAATCAGGTGCAGTGATAACTGCATGAAAAAGGTGCCCGCCATAATTGAATGAGTGCAAAAGGGAACGAGGCATAATGGAGAGAATAAGTTACCTGAAGTCAAGGAAGTGACGAAGTATGTCGATTAATCCCATGTTCAGTGGTTGGCTGCCCTGAAAAATACAGTAGCAGACCGGACAAGGCAGGAAGAGGGATTATGAAGCATAGCAAATGCAATTACTTTAATCTTTGCCCCAAGACAGGATATACGAAGCACAAATATTTCAAACATTGATGATGATAGTCATGAAGGACACGTTGAACCAATTCAACTTTCCATGCCGCCAATTACATTATGCATAATCTGAATACATGGAAGCCTTCATTGGACAATGATGAGCAGGTAATGTATTTGTTGTTATTTGGACAATGATGAGCAGCAGTAGCAGCAGCCAGTAATATAATTGTTGTTCACATTCTTTCGTACCTTTAAAGCCACCATGTTGAAAGCAAAGCGGGACTGAAGCTTGGTAAAGGCATACAACTGCTCCAGTACAGCTTGTCCTGAATGACCCTTCTTAACCTGAATCCAAATTAAAACAACACATTTCAGGAAAAAGGTACAATGGGTAAAATAAGGCAATACCAGTAAAATTCAGATTCTGATAGCATTCAGTGCTCACAGCAGTTGTCAAGAAAGATTCTGGTGTCATCACGGAATGACGGATGTCAGATACAGCAAAGCGGTACATGAAGAAGAACATGAGCATATATCAGTTTTCAAAGAGCATGAAGTGATGTGCACAGTACTACAAGAGAAGTCAACAATTTCATATGCCCTGCTCCCGCTTTACTAGCTTTACAATAACCATGACCTAACTCTCAGTCACTCCCTGCTGCTGTCCCTCTCATAATCTCACCTCTACAACCACTCTTAGTCCTTCCCTGTCGCTCTCATCCCGAATATCAGCAACTCCCTCCAGAGTCTTGTCCTCTACCAGTTGAGCAATCCGTTGAACAACTTCAGACTGAAAAGAGGAAGCAGTCATACAAATGACAGGCCTGCTGAAGTGAGATTACTTACAGGAAGAAGACGTACAAGAGCGTCAACATTCACCTTTTGGAAACTCATTACATCCACGCAAGCAAAGCCGGCGCATAAGCAACAATGAAACTATTAACAAAATTTAGAGTGAAATCATCCAAATTCAATATATTAGGTAAGCATTACTTTCTCAAGAGAAAGCAAAAAACAATGTATCAAACTGAGGCAATGTCTGATCATCTCATTTTGCCAGTAGATAACCATGATTAAAGGCAGTACATTCTTATAGCATCAGCTTCAAAAAGAATATTATAGGCGGGCATGCTAACAACCAACCTTGCTGGTTTGAAAGGGCATCTCTGTGATCACGAGAAGCTGCTTGGAATCTGAAGTTAGCATAATGCTTCCATTGCGGCTGCTCAGATTCTTCTCACCGGCAACCAATTCTAACCCCCCATCATGTAATTGGCCTGGAGCCTCTTTGTCAATCATCAATGCATCCACTACAGGATCATGATGAGTATTCGCATTATTGGTAGTTGACAGGACACCACCTTTTTTAGCACGCCCATACTTTTTAGTGCTGCTGGTAGTGTGGGGGTACTCTATGGAGACCTGAGAGTAAAGAATGAGACAGCAGAAGCCGCCGCTGTTATCACGGTCAGTAAAGAGTGAGACAGCACTAGGAGCCGCTGTCATCACGGTCAGTAAAGAGTGAGACAGCAGGAGCCGCTGTTATCACTATGGTGACCAACAGTCATTGCATGAAGCGGCGCATTTTATGATAATGTGCCATCAGATCCAAAATCAGCATAGACTGCCGCTGATGAATTGGAGCAGCTCATTGATAATGATGCTACTAGCAGTAAGCCACATGTATGACTAATAGTATGACGGTGTGTAGTACCATAAGTAGAACAAGTAAGCAGGATACTTAGAACACGTCACGACCTGGCCCTCGTGCTCTTATCAGTCACATGTCGTAATCTTCCGCCAACTACCATGGCTCACCATTATGGCTCTCACAGTCACACTTCCTCTTCCGCCAGTCATGACTCACCTTGGCCCTCACAGTCACACTCCCTCTGCCAGTCATGGCTCACCTTGGCCCTCACAGTCACACTTCCTCTGCCAGTCATGTAAGCCTCCTCAGTAGAGACACCCGTCATTACGATACCACCTATGTCGATCAAGTGTGAGAATATAGTATGAAGCCCATTTCCGTCAATTATATCTACGACCAGGAAAACCATCATTTCTGCTTTATATAAGTATTTGAGCTACTGCTGCTTCATCAAGCACAATAAGCATGACGTAAAATGAAGTACAAGATCGTGATAACAGAATCCTTAATTAGTCATAGCATACAAAGCATCAACTGCCCCAATGCAAGGTTGATGAAACCAAGATGATATTCATCTGCAGCAGCATCAGCATGCACTTTAAATAAACTGTGTACAATGTACAAGCATATCAAGATGATTTAAGACAGCATATTGCATAGTCCTCATCAGCAACACCTCCAAGGATGCATCTCAGAGAAGGGAAATTTCAACAAATTTAAAGACAGCGGGCTACTACCTGTTGGAAAATCGGGTGCAGGTATGAACTGCATCAACTCCTTGCATGTAATGCCCGGGTTGTGTATCATGGCAACGAGGCCATTGACAACCTACAGATAAGAGTGATTATGTAATTATTCTACATATAATAAACATGAAGCTGGATCCAATGATGGTGGGTCAAAAATAAATTGCGCAAGCATTGAAAGTCACATAACGTATGAATAGTATGAAGCTTTGATGCAATATGGAAACTCAATAGAAGTCTTCCTGATCTTCCAGCTTAAGAGTAACATTAAGTATGATGTGGCCCATTTAAATTCAACGTACATAGTTCACACTTCTAATACTAATTAGGGCCTCTACTCTATCTACTCATAACATTGATGAACTAGTTGTTATGTGAGGAAATGACTAGCCACTACAATAAATACTGCAGAACCACCAGCTTTTTAGCTTTTTACCTCTATCAAATTGTGCGGGGGGATTTTAGTTGCGATGCCAACGGCAATGCCACTGGCGCCATTCACAAGAAGGAGAGGCACTTTCGCAGGCAAGACACTGGGCTCCTCCTGAACAGCAGCAGAGTAGGATCACGTCATGTACATCTGTCACCACTCTGCATAATTGTAATATGTAATGATCTTCAGTAGCTTCACACTAAGGGGGCTTACAATCTTCCGCCGGATACAGTGACTCAGCAACTTACAACATTATCGCAGCTCGACCAACATCAGTATGAAAAGTCATCGCTCAGAAGTATGGGTTAAACTTTGCAGGAACACTACCAGATATTCAGCGCAGCAAAATAACAGCAAGTTCACAACATGATTCCTATGCAAATGTCAAGGATGTTTTCTACCTGGGATGCGTCAAAAGTTGGAAAGAAGTCCACTGTGCTTAGATCTAGATCTGATAGCAAGGCATCCTCAGTAAAATGACGGAGCCTACATTCCGTGTACCTGCAAACAGTTGAAAGAATTATAGTTAAAGCAGGAGATGAGATGAGACAGGGCATGTTAAGGCGCACATATGAATGACTGACAAAAGGCCTTTATTCGAAAGATTGCTCCAGTTGCAACCATCCACAATGTATTTTAGGATGTCATTGTTGGTGCGATTCACATTTTCAGAGGCAGATGAGCTCACCTTACTGCGCCTTGAGTGAAAGAGACAGGACAAAGTTGACATCTCTAAAGTAGCAGTCTGATGATCATCTAGATCATCAGGCAGGCCTCAATAAGCTCATCCAGCATGATCATCTGGCAGCTACTAGCTACTAGCTACTTACTGTCCCTACTGTCCCGCAGCAAATTAATACAGTCTACTGATTGCAGTGCCCTCACCTCATGGCTGCAGCTGGGTCATCACCCATTGCACTAGTGCCCTCACCTCATGGCTGCAGCGGGGTCATCATCCAAAGACCCAAAGTTGCCATGGCCTGAGATCTGTGTACCAATAATACCACTTGGATTAAATGGAGATCAACAGACACATGCTGTTATGACTACATGACAATCAGAGGTAATGTCAGGCAGCTCCCAACAGATCAATGTGCTTAATCAGCCAGCACTAACACTACATCACATACTATACTCCTTGACAACTCATACTGCACGAGTGTACATAAGTGTGAATACTACATTAATGATTTCATATCAAGAGACCAATAATAACGCACCAGAGGGACTCTCATGCTGAAGTCTTGGGCCAGGCGTACTAGAGCATCATATACTGCAGTGTCACCGTGAGGATGATACTTGCCCAGCACCTCGCCCACCACGCGAGCACACTGCATTATTGGCAGATACAATACACGCATGTTGCAGGAAGGATGTACATATTTAACACATTGGAAAAAGATAATTAGAGACCATTTTGTTGCATTATTCCAAGACAGAATCATGAAATTGAGAGAGTCACCATGAAGAGAGGGTTCACTTGCTGACAAAGAATGTTATAATCCTGTATTAGTAGTGCTATTCTGCCAGAACATACACCACAGCATGGAACATTTCAATCAGCTTTGTTGAATGACAGGTCATCAGGAACCAAAAGTAGCAAGCTGCAAACCCTGAAAACCACTACCTGCCTAAATCTGTAATCCATAATGACCTGCCTGCTTGTATTTAATGACTACGGCAATGACCAGCTTAATATGGAAACATAATGCCAGATGAACAGTTGACAACCATGCAGAGCTTAAAAAAGAGTTCAGCCTACCTTCTTGAAGGGTTTTGTGCTGTTGAGCCCAAGGTCATGCATGGCAAACAGCAGGCGTCGATGTACAGGTTTTAAGCCATCACGTACATCAGGGAGTGCTCTGCCCACGATCACTGACATGGCATACTGCAAGTACCATGATTTTGGATTACGATCATCATGCATGGTGACAACTGTGTTACTTAATTAACTTCATTGCATTTGGATGATCATGGATGGCTTGGAATGTGTTACTTATCTGACTTGGATCATCATGCATGGCTCCAAATGTGTTACTTATCTGATTTTGGATGATCGTGCATGGTGCTGATTGTGTCATTGCAAGATTGGAGAAGCATTGTACTGATAGCAAGAGTGTCTCACATATGTACACAAGCTAGTACGGGGGACGTACAACATGCAAACACTACAATGCTGGGCAGCCCAGGACTCAGCAAAGTCCTAAATACACTACACTTACAGACAAATACGAGTCTGAAGCTTCCAAGTGCAGCTCTTTATCTACAACACCAGGCTCCCCTGATGCTGATAACCCAAGAACGGTGCTGGATGTAGAGGTCGCATGGCCTAGCAGAGAAACACGAACTAGGTGGCTTCACAACAATTATTAAAAAGGCTCGCGTACAAATGTACCATTAATGCAGCAAACAGCAGAGCCATGATTGTAGTAATGTAAGACTGGGCTCCTGATCTTATTGGCAACGATGGGACGGCTTGCAAACATGATTCCCGAAGATCGCAGCGTATCATGGACCGTGCTAGTAGCACAGTAATTTGCAAGAGGAAATGACAATTTTCGTGCCCACAAATTCGCAACATTAGGATTTTGTTGCATCTTGTGTTCGTCAGGGCATATGTCGTTTGTCAGAAGAAAACTTGGACTGAACGTACTTTTAAAGATTCAATGACCTTAGTTTCCAATTCAATTTCAAAATCGAGTTCTGCAGAGGTTACTAATCTGCACATTACCTAACCGACGAGTCCTTGAAGTGTAAATTTCGTGTACATAACCACATGCCTAAGAACTTGGAAGCACTGTTATTTTCAATTATTTCTCTATCAATACACGTACTTATAACACACGTACACAATGGAATCTGGGCAAATGTAAAAAGCTTTTTATCGCGCACTATGATGAGCAAAGTTTTAACGTTGATTTTATCAATTGAAGGGTTGTCACTGTTGAATTCGCCACTGGCTTACAGGATGACAACTGGTTATGTCGACAGGACCCCTACTGGCGAGTGTGATTCTTTCTTTATGAGTTGTTCTTTGGTCCATAACATTTTCAATCATTCCTTACGCAGCAAAATATTATTTGGAGCTCAAGAGTTTAGGACAAAATCTGCTAAAAATGGGGGGAAGAATCCTGTATGGAGAGAATCGCATGCGTAAGACCCGTGCATCAATTGCACATAATCAAAAGCATGACAAATTCTAACAACCATATGACATATTGCTACTTGCTAGCCGCACTGCATATTACTACTTGTTTTTGTTGTGAATAACCTCCAACAGATTGTCGTATTGACAAAGCCAGATCCTGCTTCTTATTACTATTTGTGTGCTTGGTGCAGGCTTAACGTCATAAATGGTGGGCATGGTCAACTACTAGGCATGGTCAACTACTAGGCATGGTCAACTACTAGGCATGGTCAACTACTAGGCATGGTCAACTACTAATCTTAGAAGTACATAAGCATTTGTAGCATTTGCTCTTTCATTTGAGAGTAATACCACTTGACAGTATCAGAGAACTTTTGCTATGTATGCTGGTTGTGTGTATTGTAATTAGAAATGCTAACAGCAGTATTTGTTTGTCTATGCTCATGCCTGCTGCTACAGAGAACGACTTCACAGTGGTGATTTATGATTATGTAAGTTGTTATGTAAGGCCTTTCGTTAGGTTTCAGGATTCCATGCATGTCATCTTAATCATCTGAATCTGAAAAGAAAGCATGCAATCATTAGCAATCATTCGATCAGCTGTTGCTTAATCAACTGCTGTAGCAGGTGTAACTGCTGTCATCAATTGTGCTTGAATTGTCCCCTCACCTTGTTGAATACTAATGTTTGCACTGATAATTTTGAATCTTCCAGTTATCTCTCTTTTCTGTAGAATATTTTCGGTGATACAAAGCTTGGTAGAGGCACTGGAACCCTAACCAATGCCAGATTGAAGAGGGAGGAGACTCTGAAGGTAACAATTTATTCCATGTCAACTGATTGCTGCATGTAACAACGCCGCAACATGCACCTAACATTTTATGCACCAAATTATGTCAACGTTGTCTACTCAGGTACCCCTCATCATTGGCAAAGAGAACAAGCAGAGTGGTTTTGTACAGCTGGCCTTCAAATTTACGACCACTGCTGAGCTGGAGGTGAGAATGACTACTGCAGTCATGATGTGCTTCATCACAAATCTGGAGGTGAGAATGACTACAGCAGGCATGATGTGCCTTATCACATATCTGGAGGTGAGAATGACTGCTGCAGTCATGATGTGCTTCAACACATATCTGGAGGGGAGTATGACTGCTGCAGGCATGATGTGCTTCATCGCATATCTGGAGGTGAGAATGACTACAGCAGGCATGTTGTGCCTCATCACATATCTGGAAGGGAGTATCACTGCTGCAGGCATGATGTGCTTCATCACATATCTGGAGGTGAGAATGACTACAGCAGGCATGTTGTGCCTCACACATCTGCTAATAAGATTGAATTGACATCATGATGGTACCCGATGCAGCTCCGTGATTAGTGGCTGAACAGATGATCTGTTTTATCCTAGAACCCATTAAACCCATTAAAATTATGGCTTTGTCATATAAGCCGCATCAATTCTTGATGAAATCTGATTGTAAATGTTCTGGGATGGCATAGCGGCTGCGTTTAGTAAACTAAGTAGCCTTATTATCTGATCCAGCACTAAGTAGCCTTATCTGACACCACTAAGTAGCCTTATCTGACACCACTAAGCATCTCATATCAGCAGCTCTGAGATTACAATCTATATTACATCTTATCAAAATTATCCTTGCTGATGATATCTCTTCCTCATGATTTCCTTAATTTTAGGCCCTTAAGCCACGACCTTGCTGATATCTCTTCCTCATGATATCTCCTTAATGATAGGCCCTTAAGCCAACTTTCTGATATCTCTTCCTCATGATATCTCCTTAATGATAGGCCCTTAAGCCAACTTGCTGATATCTCTTCCTCATGATATCTCCTTAATGATAGGCCCTTAAGCCAACTTGCTGATATCTCTTCCTCATGATATCTCCTTAATGATAGGCCCTTAAGCCAACTTGCTGATATCTCTTCCTCATGATTTCCTTAATTTTAGGCCCTTAAGCCACCTGGCACCATGCTGCCGCCACCTTCAGGCGGACAGAAACAGCAAGAGGGTTATTATGCTACTACTACGCTTTCAGGCATGCCCATGATAGCATATGGCACTCCAGTCATAGATCCTCGCATACTGCCACCTGCCCCGGGGACAACTACTGCCTATCTTGCTCTAGGCGAGGGCTTGAATAGTCATCATCATCATACACAGCATCTACTCATCCATCAACACCACCTGCAGCGCCATCACATGAACCACGAACTCAACCTCCTGCAGCACCAACACAACCACCAACTCCACCACATGCAGCATTTACAACACAACCACCTTCTACAACCTCCCCTTATCTGATCAGAATCAGGAGCTGTTAGAGCTGTGCTAGCTGTACTACACTGATTGTATCAGTGCTTGTAGGGTGCTCAGCCCACCATAAACACTGACCTGGTATCTTGCAAATATGATTTGGGATGCTGACCATGCATGCTGCTGGAACTTTCATTGCATGATTAGAAAAGTATTGGGCTGATAGCAAGAGTTACAAGTGTGTCCCACATTTGTCGTATGCCTGCTTTGTGGCACCTACATGGGTATTCAAATAATACACTACTGGGCAGCGCAGGACTCGAGGTCCTGCTTGTCACGCACTTTTGGACAGATAAGAGTCTGAAGTTTTCAAAAAGTACAGCTCCTGTAGGTACCTGACCTTCACACTAATAACCTCCACTACAGTGGCTGTAGTGGCTGTAGATGTCGCTTGCCCTAGTAGAGAATCATAATTTACTTAAATAACTACAAATTTGTGAGTACGAAGAGGCTTTAAAACTGTGAAGAGGTCTCTTGTAAAACAAAAGACCATTGTTGTTTTCATGCGTGCACAGATGCACGCATGAAAATGTCACGATATAAGCCACGGGTATTTCGGGCACGAGTCTTCTTGGCTAATACTAGGCTGATCATGCATATGACGACTTGAAATCATTCTTGAAGATTGCCGTAGATAAGTTAACAATTTAAGTAGCACTTGTATTTGTAAGAGGGAATGAGAATCCTCGTGCCCACAAGTTCACAACAACAGGATTTTGTTGCATCATATATGTTCGTCAGGACATGCGTCGCGGACGCTATTGAACTGAATGTGACCAAATAGTTCAATGAGCTGAAACAGTATATTCTGAAACCAGGTTCTCCACAGGTTACAACTCACAACTTACACGTTAACAGACGAGTCCTTGAAGTGTAACATTTCGTTTGCATAACTACAAGCCTAAACTCTTGTATGTATTTAAAATTAATGTTATAACACAGTAAAAATGTCTGCTCAGGAAAGCTTTTTTACCTATTGCGTGATGAGCAAAAATTTACCTTTGAGATTTTTAAATAAACGAAGGTTTGTCACTGTTGAATTTGCCACTGGCTTACAGGATGACAACTGGTTATGTCGAATGGACCCCTATTGGCGAGTATGATTCATTTATATAATTATTGGCTGGCTTAAAATTTTGCTAAATTTATCTGTGCAGCAAAGTTTTCGTCGGAGCCCAAGAATTTAGGACAAAGACTGCGAAGGACGGGGGGAAGAATCCTGTATGGAGAGAATCGCATGCGTAAGACCCAAATGCCATTTGCACATCACAGGCATATTAAAGGCATGTAAAATGCCAACAACCATTACATGACGATGTGGTCATGTGCTCAGACTGTCGTATTGACAGAGCCAGAAGTCCTTCTCGTTATATGATATGATATGATATGATATGATATGATATGATATGATATTCCTTGTATGTGTGGTGCAGGTTTAACGTCATAAATGGTGAGATTGGTCAGCCGCTGCTACTCATCTTTGGCCATCTAATCTGACTTCTGCCAACTTGAGACATGTTCAGAGAATCTCAGATGAGCATTTCTGTAGAAGTGCGCCGCCTGCTGAGTAACTTTTCCTTTTTCATATTATGTACCCGCCACCCGTATGATCTTTCAATACCTCCATGTTATATTAAATGATGGCACTACCCTTGCATCATTACTTATGTTTGCGCATTTGCTGCATTCGTTGCTCTGATTTTGTCTTCCTGTCATCTCTCTTTTGCTGCTGTAGAACATTTCCGGTGATACTAGTGATACAAAGCTTGGTCAAGGCACTGGTACCCTAACCAATGCCAGATTGAAGAGGGAGGAGACTATGAAGGTAGAAAACATCATTCCCCCGACTTATCCAATAAATTTAAATGCTGTAAGACTACAGACAGTGCACTGCTCATGCATTGAATGCTGTAAGACTACAGACAGTGCACTGCTCATGCATTGAATGCTGTAAGACTACATACAGTGCACTGCTCATGCATTGAATGCTGTAAGACTACATACAGTGCACTGCTCATGCATTGAATGCTGTAAGACTACATACAGTGCACTGCTCATGCATTGAATGCTGCAAGACTACATACAGTGCACTGCTCATGCATTGAATGTTGAAGACTACATACAGTGCACTGCTCATGCATTGAATGTTGAAGACTACATACAGTGCACTGCTCATGCATTGAATGCTGTAAGACTACATACAGTGCACTGCTCATGCATTGATGAATGCTGCAAGACTACATACAGTGCACTGCTCATGCATTGAATTATGTTTTGAGTATGTACACCAGCGTATAAGAAACAGAGGTTGGTTACTACTCCTGCTGTTTCTACAAATTGATTGGATATTATGTACCGTTCTGCTACTGGCGGCGGCTGTAACTTTTTATACAACTTGCCGGGTCCTTGTAGTCCTTGATAGGGCCTGCTATATTATACAACTTGCCGGGTCCTTGTAGTCCTTGATAGGGCCTGCTATATTATGGATACCTTTATTTGAAGTTGTGAAGGTCATGTTGAAAATACTTGTTTCGCCCACTTTACCAAGTTATGTCAACGTTGTATACTCAGGTACCCCTCATGATTGGAAACGATCACAAGCAGAGTGGATTTGTGCAGCTGGCTTTCAGATTTACGACCACTGCTGAGCTGGCAGTGAGAGAATACTGCTGTTTTATTAGTCATGTGCTACATTTATTTTTAGTGTGAACTACTTGATACCATTGTGAATTATGCACAACCCAGGATTTAGCTCAGTGATAGGGGTCTCTGAAGATGATCCGTTTTATCGTAGAACCAACTGTGTCAATGCCATATCAATCAATGATGAAATCTGATCATAGATATTATGGGCGACTAGGGCAGCTGGGCTAGTGTGTTATGTAACAACTAACCTTGTTTATTAGGACATACTTGACATCATTTTAAGAATGACATGATCAGTCGCTCATCTGGGGTTTGGACTATCACTGAGGTATTGCGACTGCTGATAACTCTTCTTCACAACCTCCTAACCAGGCCCGTCCGCCGCTAGGCACCTTGCCACCTTATAGCGGATGGCCACAGCAGCAGGCAGGCTATGTTACTGCTCCTGGTCCTGCTTACTACCCGCCTTCAGGTCCCATGATTGCATATGCACCTCCTGTAGCACCTCCGGTATATATGGCAGCCCCTCTACCACCTCCCAACGTTGTGTACATGCCTGCTGCACCGGGGACCACTAGCGTTTACTATGTCCCAGTTGGGGGCTACGGTCATCACCATCATCCACACCACCACCACCACCACCACTTTTTCTAATCAGAATCATTAGATGAATCAAGAGCTGTGCTTGCTGCTGTGTACTGTTCTTATTATTAGTTATGTTAGTTGCCATTATTACAGGCTGGTGATGTCATACTATAATTTGTATCACAAAGTGTTTGTTTGCAATCCTGCAATAAGTGCTACAAACGCCAAAGAACAATTGCTAGCCAATTTAATAGCTGCACTAGTTGTGCATATTTACACTTAGTAATACTTCCAATTGATCACCTTGAGGAGGGATTGTGTTGCGGCCTGTTGTAAATATTTTTCAAGTTGAAAATGTAGCATTAATTAGATTGATATAAACTATGAATCTACATCGATGAGTAGTAGTGCTGGGGATTGTAAGGATTCTGCAGGGATAAGGGAGCATGCAGAATTTTGTTCTTCAAGTCATGCTCCACTAGGCCGTGTATTGTGTCATACTTATGGTTTACATAGCATGTTGTGCTGCTGCTCCGCCTCCTAGTTCAGTATTTTCTTCTAGATCATCATTCTCATAATTAGCGTCTGTTTAAGTTAATTAACTTGAATGTCCCATATGGTATGAGAATGGGTGACCTTTTTCAGTAGTTACTCCCTTATTGCTGCTATTGCGGCACATTATAATGCTGTCCCTGAACAATAATAAACCAGACTGCACGACGTTCTGCTTGCTGCGAAGGCGTAGAAGGCCTTGTATAACCAGACTGCACCAAAACCTTCCCTAACACCTCCTCAATTGTCCTAGTGTTACCACGTGGTGTCGTCGTGGCCGTGAGCTCTGCTGCATATTATCAATAGGTTCCCAAAACAGAAGTACAATATCACATCAGAAGATGAGCTTTCTGCATGTTAAGATGACAGCCCTAACCCTTGCCAAAAAAGAGTTAACATACAGGAGAGATAGTAGAGATAGAGTTCTGATAAATGATGAATTCTTATGCATATAATAATGCTGTGCAACAATAATGCAAATATAAAAAGGATGAGTAGAAAATGAAGAGCATGAAATTTAACTCATCCATTATCGTTGATGAGTAATGACTAGAGCCGCAACCAATAATAATCAGGACCTCTATGTGCCCTGCTACTTGCCATCGTCATAAATTACCTCAGCAGATTCAACATCAAGACCGAAATAAGCTGGGCAAATGATGCAATAAAGCCACGAATTACGTTTTATTCAATAAGCCATATTCTGTCACCAACAGAGCAGCAGCTTTCAAATCCTCATCTCCCTTCCTTGCCTTGAGCAAATTCACCAGGAAGGTTGCCACTTTCTTTAGTTTCTTGTTTCTCAACTGTAGTGCGCAAAATGTTAAGCCAAATCATCATGAAGCCGAATCATCATGAAGCATAACTATCTGCATACGGCAGTACACTCCACTCCAACAAACATTACTGACCTTTGGCCACTTGAGTGTTTCTCCTAAGCTCAAACAAAAGCGCAGGTGAAACTCAGCTTTCTCCCCTGCACCCTGCAAGCTCATGTTTTGGAATTATATACAGCAAATGAAACATCCGTGGATCAATTCATTGCAGATTTCATATAATGCAATCCATGTCGTCGATAGACGAAGCTCCTTGATGATGATAAGTGAATCAACTCCATTCCTCTCTGCTGGTGGGAGGCCACATCACAAATGGCATCAGAATCAACAGCAGGCCACACACACCTGCTTCAAAAATAAGTCCGCAAACGTTGCATGTGTGCTGAAAATGCAGGGATGTATTCCACCAACCAGTGCTGTGGTCCTGATGAGAAGGGACTTGCTGAGAGCTTCTTCAGCCTCTTGGTACTCGCCTAGCTCCTGTGCAGAAGATCACACAAGATCCAAGTTGACATTTAGGACGATCACCGCACAAGATCCATGATGACATATTATTAGATCTGAAGCAGCTCAATCATGTTCAACTCTGCAAGCAAGAAAGATGAGTTGTACCTTCGACGAATTTGAATACAACGACCATGATACTACTCACAATCGTGGATATAGCCGCCTGTTGCAAGCTGAAGGCCACCTCCATGTGTGACTCTCCTAATACTGCAGCCCGCATCTGTAAAGCCTCTAAGTGGACTTCCTTTGCACGCATATGATCGCCTTTCTGCTTGTAGAAGCATGCCTGGCAACAATCATATGATTCACATAAGTCTCTTACACGTGTTACAATGTAAACATATACAAATGTACAAGACATGCATATAATGTACTGCTGGACTTATAGTCATTAGCTTATAAAGAGTGTGTATCGATATCATTCCTCAACATAGATCTCACTCCTGTGAAAAACCTGTCAGCCGCTTTTCAGAAGGTGAGGGCATAGCGGCAGGCTTATGATGCATGGAACAGCAAATTCCTTCAGGTTCCAGCTAAAGAATGACTCATTAGCAAGACACTATGCTCATTTGAATTCGACTGCTGCGTCTTTATTCCTTCTTCTGTTCACCTGGGTTGTCAGACACATTGCCGTAGTGGGATGTGAAACATTATTGCCGTAAAACTCCCTTGACAGCGATACAGCTTCCTCAGCCACTGGCTCCCCCTGATGTACATCCTGCAGATAATCTAGAGTGCCAGCTAACCTGTCGTAAGGGGCAATACAAAGAGTGCACAGAGAGTGGGTGGCATGGAACTGTAGAACATTAAAAGATGTGAACAGTAGAAAGAAGGTCACGAGAGAGCAAAGACAGGAAACTTCATTTTCTTTAGCAATATGGATGTCTTGATCAGCTAAGTGCTTGGCATGACCACGCACACGATTCAGAAAAAGGAGCCTTGGCTAAGTTGAAGTGGTCGAAACTTAAGAAACTATTAATAAAATCATAGACTCTGCAAGCTCTGTAAGGTGAGCAATTGAATCTGCTCTCACTCTGCAAGATCTAGAATGAGCTCAGCCTTCGAATTATGATCACTGATGCCACATCCCTCCACCTCATACTTTGCGTCCTGAAAGTGACATATCAACTGTGGCAAAATCATGGCTTCTGAACCTAAACATATTAATAATAACTTAGCTTACTAAGTAATACTTATGCTTTCAATGTTGTTGAATATGCTGTTTTAAACACTCTGTTAAGCCAGGATATTAATGGTACAACAGCAGCAGTTGTCACAAGAAAGTCGTAGAGAGGGTATTTGATAAAGAAGCTTACCCTCAAGGCCCTTTCGCTTTCCTGGTATCGTTGCATGTCCCGCAGAACGATACCCTTTCGCCTGGATGCCATAGCTCTTACCAAAGCACTCCGCCCATCACGCAGGGAAGACAAAGTATGCATGGATTCCTCAATCTGATCAAATTTGACAAAGCAATTTATTTGCTTCATCATTGAAGTCATTCATGCTCATGAGTATGATGATCATCAATTACGTAATTTGCATGGCCTATCATCCTTCAAGGGAGAACTGCTGCGTGCCACACATGATGAGGCATCACAATAAAGTTTTCAGGGTTTCAGAAGTATCTTTTGTGTCAGCTTTCCACAACTGACTGCATAGACTGCACGGAATATGAAGATTCTGAAAGAATATGTCTTGATGCTGCTTACCAAGAGCAATACTTCCTCTTGCTCATTCTGACCCTTGGCAGCGGCAAAGAAAGCTTGCACTGCCTTGCAAAGCCCAACACGCCAAGGTGAAGGTTCATGGCTGGTGTCCAGCATAGCACTCACCCCCCTCATCAAGGCTAGCTTGCTAAGGCGCTGGCAAGCCTCGACTACTAGGGGGCTGTCATAAACACCCATGGGAAGGTATGGAAGTATGATGATAATCTGCTGATAATCCTGAAAGATAACATGCACAAAAACACATAATAATTGAAAATGAGGAAATATGATTCAAAACGGCAAGGACATGAGAAGAAGTCGAAATAGGTCCAGCAGGTGTGATGAATCACAACTGATACATCAGCTGGTATTAATCTTAAGGACCTTTCAAGAGGACAGCTCTTATTCATATTGATTTAAGGATCCGAAGGGGACAGCTAACTTGTTCTACTTCAGTAAACCATTACTTATTTATGACATAGTATATGAAGGTAAACGGCACTAGTAAACGCCTGCTGCAAACGCAGCTGCTTTGCCATTTATGGTAAATGATTAGAAGAAATAAGCACTTCTGCTAACTTCTGCACATGCCTGTAAACACTGCTGTGCAATGTCTGGCCTTGTTGTGACAAGTCTCAGTATCTGGACAGAGAAGAGAAGCAGGATAGGAAGATGGGCAAACATTATACTGAAGTCCTAGCATTAGACTAGAACTCAATGCCAAGTAGCAAATTAGGCAGAACACTGTCAGCTGACACATTTACTACACTACTTAGATAATGAGAGACAGAAGTTTACATGCTTATCAAGGCACCGCACCCAAGATCTGCACCCTTACCTTTTTACAGAAATTTTTCAACAAGAAAAGGGGAAAATTCTAAAGGAAAGGATATAGTAGATAGAGGATTGTCAGTAATCTACTCACTTGCTGGATGTGCGCTTTGTTTTGCATGATCCTGGGGAACGTTGACATTGGCATAACTCGGTAGTCTTTCATATCAGCACTCATCAATGATGCACAGTAAGCCGAGTACCGCTTCCAAGTCTCAATCATGTCATGCTCTGAGATCCTCAAGGTTGTGTTGTGGTCAGGGTCCTCCACGATCTTACTGAAGACACAGAGTGTTCATATAGCATTCTAGTCACTAGCGCACAGTAATGGACATGCATAACAAAATGTACATTATAAGGATCTCTTCAATGACCAGTAACACAAAAACACTGTTGTGGGCAGCCTCAGGCGGATAAGAATTTGTATATACATAATGTAGTGATGATATTAATGATAACTAAGGCGACAGGTTATAAGAGTAGTATAACGCATTATGAGCCCTACGGCTGCACCTTATAACTTACATGGCAGCTTCTCTCACAACAGGAGCTACTCTGTATGTTTCAACTGCATGAGCAGAAACCCCACTACTAAGCTGCAACAGCTTGAAGCTGGTCAGTCTCTTGAGTAAATCAGCGCTGCAAGTGTATTTGAGCTCCAGGACCCAATCTAAGACTTCTTTTGTAAAACTGCCTGGCAGTAGGACAGACAGCTTAAGCAATGCCACCACTTGATTGGGCTTCATGGCCTGGAACATTCGCTCCAGGCTGAGTGTTATTCGGTTGATGGCCTGCACATAATGATAACACTGCTATAATGTGAAGCACAATGAAAAAATGAGACTGATACAGAATATGAAATCGAGCAGCAGTTATAAGATCCAGTCTTCGTTGATCTTGATGAGCAAAGGAGATGAATAATTTGATGCTAATCTTTGAGACTTTGTGAATTATAAAGTTGGATAACTGACAATACTGACAATCAGAGACAGAAGAACATATAATCTTGATATGTTCTTCTTCCTCTTGCTACTAAGAAACGCTAAAAATCTGATCCGCACGAACAGTAGGAAGCCCTACTTTCAAGCAAGTACATTGAAGTTTTTAGGACGACTTGCCGCTTTAATCGTCATCGGCTGTTACTCTTTCGTAAGTCGTCTTTCCATTACTGCCTTCTGAAAAGCAGGTAAAGAGTAACTTGTGCGACTGTAACCCACCCTTTCTATTACAGTATCTCCTCCAGCTAATCCAGCAAGGTTTGGACGTAATTTTGCTTCCTCCACTGACATTCGGTTGTCCCTCACCGCAATGGCGATGATCTCAAGAATTTGTGGATTCAGGCCATATTGGTTTGCTATGATGCCAGCGTCCTGTTTAGATATGTTGGGCCCATGCTGTTGGATGAGCTGAATACCATCTTCAAGGTTGAGAGGGCTTAGGCTTATCAAATGAGGAGGTTTACCACCAAGGGCATTCTCCAAATCTGTGCATCAAATCAAGCACTGAGGACTCATAATGCTGACAACTTATTACTTTATTTTTTATAGCTCATCACATATAAGGTCAGCAGGCTGCAACATTATCGCAGAAGAAAAGATGTGCAGTAAACGGTAATCTTTCAACGCCAAGCACTTCAATGCAAAATGAATCATCAAGTTACCTAGTCTGCTAAGTCTGCCTCACTAGTATAACTAGTGGGTAACACTTCTTAGATCAAACAAGATCAAACACTATCAACTAAGGTAATGCAACTGCTCTAAACACTGAGCCACAACGACCTCATAAGGCAATATGTATGTAATTATGCCTGCTGTCCCCTCTGCTGGTTCAATGATCACAACAGCAACCATTACTGCAACATCCTCAATATGAATCATCACCTGGGAATCCAAATGATGCAAGTCTGGAAGTGATCACCACTTTCAGGTTCTTAACCCCAACAAGCTGCAACAGTACTGCTTGGAAGTCGTCAGAGAGGGAAGTCAGCTGACCAGCAGGGGCTGTTGTACTGCTCAGTACTTCCTCCACACCGCTGATCAAGGCGTACTGCACAACATTACAGGCAGGAAGCATGCGTTACAAACTCAGTGACTCAGCAATGAACTCTCTTTAAGTACAGCAGGCTTATTAGAAATCTACTGCTCATAGTCCTGACCATGTTATACATCCTGCCCGTACATAATGACCATACATCATAAAACATTATGCCTCTAGTATTATCATGCACCACCATAACATAATAAATTATTAAGAAATAACAAAACACAGACTGCTGGCCTTAACATCTGCCTATGTATACACCATGGGAAGCAGCATCATTGTAATACTAAGTAGTGCCTCACCGCTGTAGATTCTGAAGCCTTTATCTCTGCAAGCCTGAGGGCTAATGTTGCCTCAATGCCTTCTTTTGCATCAGGTATCTTGAACACTCGGCTAAGGCCTTCCACAATCCTGTGAATACATCATGAAAGCAATGTCCTTCTTAATCAGCCGTTATGACTCAAGGAAGCAATTAAAATGACATTGCCATACAGACCTAGTGGAGGATGTTTTGCTTATGAACTATCTAGTCAATGACCAGAAGACAGATGATAGCAGGTTTTGGATAAGGCAAAGAGCAGGCGGGACAGCAGGCATCACGCTGCCATGCTCTGATGAGGTACCAGGCAAGTAGAGGAAAGATCATACCTCTGGAACAATTCAACCCTGGTCTTGGCCCCAAGGAGCTGACAGTTCCATACTCCTCCTACACCCAGGCCCTCTTCATACAAACTGTCCAACACCTTGGATGCAACAGACTTCTTCCCCACCCCTGGCTCCCCACTAATCAACACCACACGATGTTCTGATCCACTGGAAAGCACAGCGCGCAGTTCAACTACCTCGGAATCTCTTCCCTGAAGTTTACCAGGAAAGGGCGGCAGTCTCTTCTCCAGGCCCTTCTTACGGGGTGCTTTTAACAGCTCCTTAACCTGAAGTCCAGCAATCCAAGATTCAAGGAGGTACATTAGTTTCTCTCAATGCAATCCAAGATTCAAGGAGGTACATTAGTTTCTCTCAATGCAAAACTAATTTTAAAAAACATCAATATCATCAGCGTGTTGCAATCAAAGCCACGTCTTCAGGAGGTACATTGGTACAGCCGGATGAACTAAGTCAAAGGTGCTGTCTTGAGGATTACTAGGATCACACAAGCAGTTCAGGCGGTACAAGAATCATGGAGAGAGGATTAATAAAGGCTTAAGAATCATGGAAAGAGGATTAATAAAGGCTTAAGAATCATGGAGAGAGGATTAATAAAGGCTTAAGAGAGGATTAATAGAGGCTGAACAACAAGTTACAAAAACAACATGGCTTTGATACACCACTGTCAGAACAGCATGGGATAATGACCACCAAGGGTTTGTTTCGAACTAGTCACACCTTTTGTACCAAGTGCACATCATCATTAGGGAACAAGGTAGAGAGCTCCGTCACGCTGATGGTGTTCAAGTCATCAATGTCACAGGCAAGTTTAAACTTGTTCCTGTCATCTGTCGTCTGGAGTAGCTCGGATAAAGCCTGCAAAATGGGGAATGAGACTTGAGGCATTTACATGATTGGCTGAGATGATGATCACACTTTTATCTCCTCATCCATGAAAGCCACTTCTATACACCATGAACTTAATAACACCAATTAATCCTATCCTAACTGTAAGGCCTTGACGCTGCCAATCTTTACTTCAGGGCCTTCATGACAACTACTCCTACATACGGCGACAGACATCACCATGTGCTTTATTGCTGACAATAGTGCCGCAATGTTGCCTTGCACCTCATTAATTAGAGGCCTTCAGTATCTGGGCCACACTGCTTGTAATGATCACCTTAGAGTCCGCTTCCTCCAGATAATTCTGGCACTGGTTAGGAAACACAGCAAAGAATCTGTCCCATGGCACTTTCTCCTCTCCCTGCCACAATGACATATGACATCATCATCAGTGTCACAATCATAGGTCATCCATATTTGACAGTGTGAGGGATTGACTCATCAACTACCACTTTTGGCACTGTAGCAGTTATTATCTTTGTGCTAGCATACTAGGCCAGGGGCTCAAGCAATCGATATGACTATCGAGACCAAAGCAGTCTGCTGTGGATCAGGTTTCATCTTGGAAGCCCATTTGTGGAGAAAGTACACAAGTCAGGTCCGGTATATGTCATCTACATGGTGTTCAGTAGCTGAGCCTCATCCCAGGCAGAGTATTATCAATACTATGCACCAAGCCTTACCTGGAACTTGTCCCTCCACAGTTGTCTGAGAGCTGCATTAGCTATAACATTGTGAGGGCCTGCTGCATCATGTGACCTCTCTCTGCTGGTGGCCATCTCTGACTCAGTCTTGAGGCTCAGGACCATATTCTTGAGGGATTGCGGGTTCTGCAATACGTCATTCAGGATGCTAAGCCCCAAACCCTGAGACCCCCTCATCGCCACTACATGTGAATAATGAAGTAAGTGCTCATAATTTGATGATTTAAGAAAGTACAGATGTTGTAAGGAAAGTGTAGTGGACTACAGGCGTAGCATCTATATTACACAGTATCATGCCTGAATGATGGCAGTAACCTTTATTTGTACTACTGTGAACATTACAAGCACCATGCAGGACACTAGTCCCTGCTGCTGACTAGGTACAAACATGTACAGACAGTACTTGCATTAGTAAGACAGAGGCTGCTGCTAGTATTGGAGAGTCATTAGGGTTCATCCATAAAAAAACACCACCTGCTTCATCTTCCACACTGTACTATAATCTCACCTTCTTTATCTTCCGCACTATACTATAATCTCACCTGCTTCATCTTCCACACTGTACTATAATCTCACCTGCCTCATCCTCCACACTGTACTATAATCTCACCTGCTTCATCTTCCACACTATACTATAATCTCACCTGCTTCATCTTCCACACTGTACTATAATCTCACCTGCTTCATCTTCCACACTGTACTATAATCTCACCTGCTTTATCTTCCACACTGTACTGTAATCTCACCTGCTTCATCTTCCACACTGTACTGTAATCTCACCTGCTTCATCTTCCACACTGTACTATAATCTCACCTGCTTTATCTTCCACACTGTACTGTAATCTCACCTGCTATTTCCTTTAGCTTCTCAGGCATATTGCTGACAGCCTCAATACCTCCAGCTGCCTCAATCATGGACACAATCTTCTTCCCTTCCTGTTCCACCTCAGTAAGCTTTGTGAAAGCACCCAGCTCTGCCGACAGCTGGAGCTCAGTGGTCACCTGTGGAATGTTATTCATGATCACAGAGCGGCTGCATCTCATGGGGTCATTTATGCAGCAGGAGCAGTAGTGGACTGTCAACCTTCATCACTATGCAGCAGTAGTAGCAGTGGACTGATGTCAACCTTCATCACTATGCAGCAGCAGCAGTAGCAGTGGACTGATGTCAACCTTCATCACTATGCAACAGTAGTGGACTGTCAACCTTCATCACTATGCAACAGTAGTGGACTGATGTCAACCTTCATCACCTCTATGAGGATTTTGTATCTAGGATAGCATACCCACATAAATCTCCCTTAATATACATGCGCAGTACGTATGTACACATAGACACTAGCATTACTCCTACAGATGTGTAAGCAAAATCATCTGCCGCAAGAGTCAGTGATTCCAGGTTCACCTTATTCATCGTCTCCTTCATCTTCTCCAACTCCAGAGCCGAGTCCTTCCATTTCCACATTCGCAACAACCAGTTCTGGTCCAGAACGCCCTGCACAAATTCCTTGATTTGACCGCAGATCTCAAGGAAATGCATAAGGGCAGTCCGAGTTCCCTCAGAGCCACTCTGAAGCGCTGCTCCATTCTTTAGAACCTGAGACAGCAGCAAGGTCCTTCAGTCAGTGCTTCAGTCATAGTACTTCAGTCACAGTACTTCAGTCAGTACTCCAGTCACAGTACTTCAGCCAGCACTGATTTTCCTTAGATGACCAAATTCAGATACTACTTCAAACTCATGTAACATGTACCATTAACACCTCATCATGTAACATGTACCATTTATACCATTAACACCTCATCATGTAACATGTATCATTAACACCTCATCATGTAACATGTATCATTAACACCTCATCATGTAACATGTACCATTAACACCTCATCATGTAACATGTACCATTAACACCTCATCATGTAACATGTATCATTAACACCTCATCATGTAACTATATCATTAACACCTCATCATGTAACATGTATCATTAACACCTCATCATGTAACATGTCCCATAATTAACACATCATGTAACATGTCCCATTGACACATTTGCACCATGGCATAGAAATGTGAGTTATCAATGCATTCTCAATGCATGAGGTCGTCCTCAAGGTGAGTTTAGTGCATTGCATGTAGTACATGTAGGACAACTGGATGTAGTACATGTAGGACAACTGCATGCAGTACAACTGTAGTGTTTTCCCCCCACAAATACACTAGTTCATGAAGAATTCAGGACAATACAAAATAACTTCATATTCATGCAGTGATAAAGAATTGTTGAAGGTTGTACGCACCATGTACAGGAGCTTGTTCATCCAGACAGCCATCTCGCAGCACTGCTTCACATTAGCAGCGCCCTTGATGAGCATGGTGTCAACTGTGATGGCAGCGGCAACAATCTGGCCACCCAGAGGAGGGATAACAATGTGGGTAACCTGCTTCAGAGCGTCTTCCAGTTGCAGTAGTGAGGTCTTGAATCCTGTTATTGAGTCTCCCAATGCATCTGCTAAATCCATCCCTGAAATCTGAAGAGAACATATGCAAAAAACAGAGAATGAAGGGCACACAAGTATAGTTGACGCCAATCAAGACTGAAAGCGCACAGCCAGGAATGCAGATATGGAACTGGAAGCCATTTCGCAAGATTCAGCAGGGACCAAGGATTCTCCACTCGAAGGACCTTATCAAGGATGGTAACTTTCATGGAAGCAAACAAGAATGGCCAATTCTTACATCAGCTATCAAGGATGTGATATCATCTATAGCTGCTAGGTTCTCCAGCACTGGGGTGATGTATCAAGGGGGGGGAAATGTTAGCTTGGATGTGATGACTTTGAGATGATGGCAAATATGCTTGAGCTGCAATAGCACGTCATCATCCTAGATTGATACTCACAGGGGACAGAAACTTCGCTCACTGTCTGAACTACATTAGCGAAGTCCTCTTGCTCCTGGATAACCTCGGAGCTGATATGCAGATTTTCTGCAAAAATTTCGGCCACTATCTGAACATCGGGTGTTGATTTTGATATTACCACATCTGCTGTGTGTTCCTTATTAGTTGATGCTCCGCAGCCCATAATGAGGGTGCGAGCGCACGAACTTAGATGTATCAGAGCCACAAATCAGTTCCAATCTATCAATTGCTCACTTGGCATCACTGCTCTTAGAAAATATAACATACTTGTACAGCTTTTTGTACCAGAAACCAAAAATTATGGACAGACTAATTTGCGAGCTCTTTACTGTATTTATCTGTTTAAGAGTGACGAAATGCCTCATCATAAATTGAACTCAGAAGATGAATTCTATAAAGTTGCTCGAAGTTTTCCTGAGGTCCATCTATTTTTTGGTTACGGAGAGCGTGCTCAGTATGCTGATGTTGAGGAACTCATGGACGCTTTAAGTCCAAGTTTAAAGGCCATTCAATCCAGATGTGCAGGAGCTGTAAGATCATATGCCATACCTCCTCTTTGCTACCCTTGATTTTTTAGGGATACTTCAGTTTAGCACAAGGGGCTGTAATACCTTTACAGTTGCCGTATTATTGTTGTATTCCATGAATTCATTATGCCTGTTCCATGTACCTCAGCCATTTTTAGCTGTGTACGGGGGTGACAAAGCTGTCAAGGAACGCCCTGACCTTGGCTGGCTAATGAAGAGAATACAGGTATGATGACAATGAATGACAGGAGACGCAGATGATTAGGGTTTGGCTGGATCTGATGAGTAAATGATTCCTCCCAACAAATTTTGAAGAAAACGATGTAAGTGGTGCTCATGCATTGGGTTGAAGTTTGCTTCCTATCCCTCAAAGTTTCCGTCACGATTTCAATGACTTTCCACAAAAATGTTATATTTCAATGAACACATTCTACAGACCACCCGTAACTTGCTTATTGAAAGAAGTGTCAGCAGGCATGATGTCTGGTGAGAAATACAATCGCCACATGCCCATATATTATCGCCATATGCAAGTGATGACTCAGCCAAGAATTTGGTTTGTTATTCATGCCTTGTACAATTCTGCTTCTTTCTTCATTAGGATGAATACAACTGCAAGTTAGCTGCAGTTCAATCAGCAGGGGAGCCAGATGAGCACAGTGACTTTTGTTTTGTGTGAGTGAACTTTACTCGTAGAACCTCAATAAGGATCTCACTTCCAATTTCGAACTTTTATGAAGATTTTCTTCTAGCGTCCTATCTTTGGGTTGTGCTATCACGCGTGCTATTAAATGTTTTCAATGAAATGAATTAGGCAAATGATTTTATTCTGACAGCACAGCAGAGAGGTTCAGATGATACACAGAGAGAATCCAGAGGGCAATTACAGCACCTGAACATTTGAACTTTTCATGCAAATCCTAGAAGGCACAGCATTATTTGTCCTTATAATCAGGTCATTTAAAGGCTCTTTCTTTCTTTACAGCGTCTGTGTTAAAATTACTCATTCCAGTTCTAAATCATATGAATGACTCATATTATCATTTATCAAAACTGTGAATGATGCTCAACTTGCGTGCGACGAGCCTCCCCTTATTAAAAGCTCAGAATGACCCTACATTTTTGCACATCCTTCAGGGCAAAGCAGCAATTTGAGACATTGAAAAAAATGAACTCAGCTGGTCAAGAGGAGGAGTTTCAACAGGTGTGCGGTATAACACAGAAACTCGTTCTTTTTAGGATCCTCACAGACCTTCAAATGATACTGGACTCGATGCCTGACACAGGTTTTATATGGTGGTACGCGTAATGGAGTACCAGTCGGTGGAGCTCGCTACTACCTAGGTCCTGAGTTCATAGCGAGGTGAGAAGTTTGTCGTAGTGTAGTACTGCCCTGTACCTAGTAGACCTAGTTTGTTGAAAGAGGTGGGTAGTGCTACTATGGTCCTTAGCTCATCATACACGAGTCTTATTAGAGGATGATGAGGTGGTTGATTCAATTTACTACATTGGGTCCTGAAGGGAGGTTGGTACTTGCTCATGTCAATATCTCATCTGGCTCAATGGTCATTTCAATATCTCATCTGGCTTCATTGCTTTCAACCGCCATACTCCTGATACTCACTGTGTGTGTCTAAATGTGTGCCTTCCAACTGTCATTACTCTTGATTCACAGCACGCATGGCGCAGCGCCCCTCCTGAAATCAGTTTTTGTTTTAGGTGGGGGAGGCATAGCCTTGGAGGAAATCCAGTATGCTGATCAGAAGGTGCGCCATTGTATAGACGAGTTTCAGTGGTGGTAGGTAGTGCTACTGCTTAGGTCTGCTGGATGAACTGAAGTTATTATCTAATGCTCCACTGCACTGATCCCTATATGAATAATGGACTATGTATTCAAATACTTTGCAACTACAGCGGATTTGTTACAATTGTTTATGAATATACATTGTTTTTCTTTAAACTGAAAAATACCCATGAATCAGCTCTTCTTCCATCACCCAACTGAAGATAATGAACTGCATCATCTTCTGTATCTCAGGGTGTTACTTGGGTATATGTGCCATCCCGAGCTCGACATGAGGAAGCTTACAGGTCTCGATATGGCCCAGTCCACGAGTGGGTACGAACAAGACTAGATGCTGGTCCTTTGGAGAGCTCCAAATATCTTACAATTTCCGGAAATACTAGGAGATAAAGGGTGTATAAATTATGTGCGAAGTCCGTACTGCAACTTGGTTTTTTCATGCTATCGCTTGTTTTTTATGAATGCATACATTCACGTCTATGTGCATCATTTACACGTGTTAGCAAAACAGGATTCATAACTGTTAGGCATCTGTATTCTCACAATTACACACAAAGACATGCCTTCAATATCTGAGAATCCAAAGACCATTGTTCGGAAACCCGTCCAGGTGTCAGGGTATGTGATCGCCTTTTTGTCTCTGTTCCACTCTTTTGGAGGAAATCCAGTATGCTGATCAGAAGGTGCGGCATTGTATATACGAGTTTCAGTGGTGGTAGGTAGTGCTACTGCTTAGGTCTGCTGGATGAACTGAAGTTATTATCTAATGCTCCACTGCACTGATCCCTATATGAATAATGGACTATGTATTCAAATACTTTGCAACTACAGCGGATTTGTTACAATTGTTTATGAATATACATTGTTTTTCTTTAAACTGAAAAATACCCATGAATCAGCTCTTCTTCCATCACCCAACTGAAGATAATGAACTGCATCATCTTCTGTATCTCAGGGTGTTCCTTGGGTATATGTGCCATCCCGAGCTCGACATGAGGAAGCTTACAGGTCTCGATATGGCCCAGTCCACGAGTGGGTACGAACAAGACTAGATGCTGGTCCTTTGGAGAGCTCCAAATATCTTACAATTTCCGGAAATACTAGGAGATAAAGGGTGTATAAATTATGTGCGAAGTCCGTACTGCAACTTGGTTTTTTCATGCTATCACTTGTTTTTTATGAATGCATACATTCACGTCTATGTTCGTCATTTACACGTGTTAGCAAAACAGGATTCATAACTGTTAGGCATCTGTATTCTCACAATTACACACAAAGACATGCCTTCAATATCTGAGCATCCAAAGACCATTGTTCGGAAACACGTCCAGGTGTCAGGGTATGTGATCGCCTTTTTGTCTCTGTTCCACTCTTCACCATCTAGGAACACAATTCCTTAGAATTCATATTATTTGATTCCTATTATTCAATCAAAATATTGCGATGCTGCCAGTCGGGAACTTCGTAACATGTTTACTCCTTCGTGAAACAAATAAGCTTCATAATTTTCATACATCTGTTCAGCTGGAATAATCCTCAGGATAACTTACTCCAAGTGTACTTAGAGGCATGTCAGACTCACGGTGCTGTGGCACTCACAGGTGTTGCCTCTCAGGTACGATCAGCACTCTGCAACAGTATACAAGACACGATTAATCTCTACTTTCTCCTAGATTAAATGAACACACCTTGTCTCAGGGTTCAGAATTTCATGCACATCTCATTCAATGGTATGATGGGTCTGAAGAGAGAATTGAATCTGCGTTCTTGTTTGCTCTCAGTTGCTGCGCAGGGTGCGAGGGATGCAATCACTTCCATATCATAAAGTATCAGGGTTGGGCCGTAGAGCCATGTTGGAGTTGGTTGTACAACATATGGACCCATGCAAGACAGGAGTGGTGCATGCGCACTGGGCGGAGATCTCACTCACATTGTTAAACCCTAGGTGTTGAAAACAGTGTGGGATTACATTTTATTCTATATGAGAGTTGGTCACAATAACATGAGAATATGTCCATTAAGGAGATAAATATGCTCAGAGTGGTGCATCAACATGATCATGACAACATGGTGCATCAACATGATCATGACAGCATGGTGCATCAAAATGATCATTAATTTTTGAATCTGTCATAATTGTAATTAACTAATGAACTGCTTATGTCTGTAGACTCCATTGGCGAGAAGCTGTTGCAAGAGGTGCTCCTGATGCTGCTGAAGCATACGCTCGTTTTGAGGCAGATTCAGAGGCTCTCAAAGTGAAGGACATTGTACAGCATGCTAAGCAAAGTCACAAGGTATCAATGACTAGGCGTTCAAAGTAGAGACCACAGCCTCCAGGGTTAGGGCATGTAAGTCCTCTTCTAAAACGTGAAGCCGATACACACGTAACTGAAGCCGATTCGTACTGAAGCCGAATCAGAACATATTATGTGTATGAAGGTATGTGCATGCACCCACCCTCCCATGATATGATCTGCATTTAAAGCTCTGCATTACTAAGGGGATTTAGGGCTTTAATGTGCGCCCACATATTCCATACATTATTGCCATGGGTTATTTCAAGACTGTCCCACTCGCCTCTGTTGTAGTTGAGGCCCATGCAAACCCATGACATCCTGGCAGCTGCTGAGTCAGCATGTGAGGGCCTGTCAGTGTCAGAGGTGATGCAAGGTGTCCTAGAGTGTCTGTCGGTGCCAGGTAGTGGAGTGACGGCTGAGGACCCACATGCCATGTTACACTCTCTTTTCTCACATCTGGATGTCTCTGGAGAGGTGAATGTCATACAGCCTATCTGATTTCTCATGAACTTTAACTCTACTCCCTTACTAAACAATTATTATGATGCCTCAACATGCCTATCAGCAGCTGATCAATTAACCTGTTGCCAAATCTGCTGAAATCATTACAACCTTGATCCTCAGTAGTGTTTCAAAGCTGATTCATAACTGTCGCTTCACTCTTTTTTCCCTCCAAAATAAATGCAGAACCTGGTATTTGCATGATGACATTATAGCTCACCTACCTTTAAATGTGTCGCTCACCTTCTTGTTAATGCATGGAGAAAATACTTTTCAATGTGATCTCCGCCCAGGGTTATGTGTCCACAGCTGATTTTAAGGTGGTGGCAACGCACTTGCATCCATCTGGCTCTGCCTCTGTCCTCAAGGAGGAAGCTAAGATGAAACTGGAAGAGTATTTGTCCTCAAAGGATGCGTCAGCTCCGGCTGATGCTCCAGAAGCAGTGGCAGCTGATGCATGTCGTGATGAAGCAGGAAACATGGTCACAATACAAGAGAGATCTACTGAAACTGGTTCCAAAAGTGTGGAAGGGGAGTTTGCTGGAGTGTTAAAAAATTCAGAATCCTCTCCTTTTGCTTCTGCTGCTGCTGCTGCTGCGCCATCTAATAACGACAGTGCAGATACTCTGCAAGGCAAGCCTTCCCTGCGTGATGAGGATGGTGGCAATGATGATAATGGAAGCACAGACTCATCACCTGCTCCGCATCCTGGACTGTCGTGTCTGGTGGACATCTTGAGTAGAAGAGATTGGCAGAAGGTGTGTTTGATGCTGGGAGGAATACTTAGCTACACTAGGTACCTTTAAAATGGTCCTCTGATTCTGGTGTTCAACTTGACCTACTACAGTATTGACAAGAGGGGCTGTTGTTTTCATACGCATCAGGTTTCACTGGAGCATTTTGTGAGTGCTATATTGGATGGTGTTCTTCCTCTCGGTGGCCTGTCCATGTTGAAAGTAGAGGGGATCATACTTGAGCTGATGAGCAGGAGGATAAGGTGAGAGGTCAGCCTCCAATTTCTTAAGTTCTCCACTTTACACAAAACCTGGTGGCCTAAAGCTGCAGGCAATGATGTGCATAATGATCTGACCTCTAACAGTAAGCTAAGCTGTGTGCTGCATACAGCAGGCTGTGTCTATCCTGCTGTTAAAGCTACCTGTGAGCATCCTCTGTCATGCATTCCAATTATGACCCAACCTTCATCATGATCATTATGACCCACCCTTCACCATGTTCAGACCCAAGCATGCCTACGACTTCTCTCGTGACTACCTGGGCGTGGCAGGCCTTACCCCTCTAGTGGACAGCCTGCGTCATGACCACTCATTTGTGACCCTGAATCTCAGTGGTACAGGAATTGGTGACACAAGCTGTTCACTCTTGTGTGAATGGCTCAAGGTAGGCCATCATCATCTAGGTCTTCAGGAAAATAATTCATTGTGTGTCTGAATTAAGTTTATGTTCATGGACAAACTGATGAAGGATGCAGAGGCCATTAATTAGCTGTATTTTGTCCAGATTCTTGAGCGGGAGGCGGTGAATGTTTTTGCCCAACATCACTCATGCATGCTGCCAGCATCTTTTAACCTCTGGTCCTCTTGGCCAATGGTAATGTTTGTGCCTTGGCAGGAACAACCCTCAATGACCTCTCTGGACTTGAGTCATAACCCTATAGGGGATCGAGGTGGTTTGAAGCTTTTAGAGTTGTTGGAACACAATTCTCGCATCACCAACTTGAACATTAAGGGAACCCACCTCACAAAGTGAGAACCTGTCCTAGCTCAGCATGTTAAGGCTCTTGATCATAAACCTGAATGTTACATTGACTTGCAGTCCCACAAAAAGCTTAGCTCTGTGGCAATGCTGACTACCTTCGAGTCACATCCATGCTTCTGCCATGCAGGAAGTACTTCAGAGACCACCATGAAAAGCTCGGCCCCTCAGCTTGTGAAGATGGCAGGCCCGTCTTCCGGCAGCTAGAATACAATCAGGTATGATGAGTCCAAATACAAGATTAGTAGGAGTGCAGTTTTAGCGCAGCTTTCTCCATAACAACAACATTCTGTTCTGCTTTCCTTTTGATAGTCTTTACAGCGTCGAGAGCCATCAGAGCTGGTGGAGCTGCTGATAAAGAACGCTTCAGAGCTCAGGGCTCTGTTCTCTGCTTGTTCTGATAAGAGGACTGGAAAGGTGTGTACTTAAGGCAATGATTATTCTGGCTAAAAATTGCATGGCATTTAGAGTCCCATTTAAATGTTATTTGTACTGCAAACTAGACTGGGCACAGTCTGCATGCCTTGTAGCAAGATTTGGACTGCTGTCTTGACCCATGGTTGACTGATTCTTGAAAAACTTACATTACCAAAGGTTTTTTTCCGCATGCGGAGGGTATGTTTTCAACATTATTACTGTTTTGTTGCTTCATTCCCTCGTCTTGACTGCTCTTAATTCCCTCGTCTTGACTGCTCTTCATTCCCGCATCTTGACTGCTCTTCATTCCCTCGTCTTGACTGCTCTTCATTCCCTCGTCTTGACTGCTCTTCTAAACTGAGGACTTAGGCCTGCTCTCTGATCTATATGCAGATGCCACTGCAACAAATCAGAGAGGAGGTGATGGAGATCTCCAAGTCCTGGGGCTTTGAGCACTCATGTGTTGATGTTGTACTCTTGTCAGAGAGGCTGCTGGGAGCTGGTGGGAAGGTGAGAGTTGTATTGCCTGAGGGTCTTGAGTAGATGCTGTACATATAGCTTAAATGGCTCCATAAGGAGATGAGTAGCCCTGAAGACTCTTGACTGTAACTCATGTTTGATATGACAGCGTTGCGATGATTGATGAAAAATCTTGCTTTTGAATTCACACTGACCTTTTTGAATGCTTGTGCTTTCACCAAGCCAAATAATATTTCTTTCTAATTCGTCATGCACTGTGTGGTGGTCACAGGTGCTGGATGATAGCGGCATGTTGTACATCTCCTATCAGGAATTCATGCAGTTCCTAGAGACTGAGGATCCTCTGATCCGCGTCATGTATGCAGGTACTAATACGTGAAGCCGATACACACGTAACTGAAGCCGATTCGTACTGAAGCCAAATCAGAACCGTAGGAATGACCATTTGTGGCCTGAAAAGATGTGTGGTTTAGTGTGGAGGCGGTAGAGTAGATGATAATTCTTGTTTGGTGTAGGGTTTAGTGTGGAGGCGGTAGAGTAGATGATAATTCTTGTTTGGTGTGTGGTTTAGTGTGGAGGCGGTAGAGTAGATGATAATTCTTGTTTGGTGTAGGGTTTAGTGTGGAGGCGGTAGAGTAGATGATAATTCTTGTTTGGTGTAGGGTTTAGTGTGGAGGCGGTAGAGTAGATGATAATTCTTGTTTGGTGTAGGGTTTAGTGTGGAGGCGGTAGAGTAGATGATAATTCTTGTTTGGTGTAGGGTTTAGTGTGGAGGCGGTAGAGTAGATGATAATTCTTGTTTGGTGTAGGGTTTAGTGACATGGAGAGGCACTGGAGCTGTTGCAGTAGTGTACTCTGTATTGCATTTCAGATAGCTATCAAACCCTGGATTGGTGTCTCGACAAATGGAAGTCTCCATAATGGCAACCTGTCACCTGGGTTACATGGGTGGTGTTTGATGATCATGAGAACTGTTGCAACATTGTGGGGGTGTAGGGTGCAGACTTTGATGTTATTAATGAGTTGTTCCTCCTTGATCTTTCGCAGTCCGACATCATCGGTCTGATGTAAAGAGAGCTTTCATGCAACTTTTGGACCAGATCCATGCTGAAAGGAAGGATTTGCCTACACATCATCAAACTCCTACACATCAGCAAACTCCTGCAGAGGAGGAGGCTTCAATTCCTCAACAGCTGCAAGAGGCTAGTAGGGTTGATGGAAAGGAATCAACACCCCCCTCGGACTCAGACCTTTTATGTGTACCTTTGTCAGCGCTGAGAAGAGTGAGATTTTACATTTCAGCCATTTTATAATTACTCACTTATTTGTATTGCTTAACTATTTATGAACTCGGTACTCAGATGCCCCCTCTGATGTTGTCCCCTCTGAGTAAAACATGATGTTGTTGTCCCCTCTGAGGGTAGAATATGATGTTGACGGCCCTACTTTCTTCATATTCCTCATGGCTCCTGCTGTCACAATAAACTGTGTATATGCGGAGACTGCTACTGTTTCAAACCTCGTGCATTATTCTGTATGTGTCTCGTGATTTTATTGCCTGCTGCATTTTCCCCTGTCATTGTTGTTGCCCTGCTGCTGAATCTGCTTTGTGCTCAACAAGTACATGCAGCCGCAATTCCTCCTGCTCTGCGTGTTCCCAGGTGCTCATTGACATGGCCATGACAGCAGGTAGTGGCTGGGGAGTGTCCTTAGATGATATGAACCAATCTCTGCAGCCTCGTGTATTTGCAGATGTGCAATTATGTGTGGGTATTGGATGCGACACACAGCAGCTAGTAGATGGACAAGAGGATCTTAGCTTGACTTGGCCACGATTTTATTGCACGGCCATGTCGATTTTGAATAGATAGCAGGTAGACACTAAAAAAGCAGCATTTCTATACCTTTCTCCGAAATTTTCACTGGGGTCCATCACAGAGTACTTATTTTATTTTATTCGCAATGATTCCTGTGTGGAGAGGGGGCTGCTGAGGAATGCTCTGAAGCCGGTTGTCTTCATCACTTGTAACTTGCTGTGATTAATTAGTGCATTCAATCGCTCTTAACAATTATCGGCCCTGCTAAGAAGTTGCTGTGAATCCTAACATCAGTCATGCACCCAATTCTTCGATCGATGATGCTTGCTATGACTCTAACTAAGGTCTATTTCTATTCATGTGCATATGCTTGTTATTCACATCGGTATCGATATCAAGGCTATAATGACCTTTAATCCCTTCATTCGTTGCGCTCGAGGCAACCTACTGCCTCGATTTCTGTGCTATATGAGAACAGCTCGCCATGCTAGATGCTGCTCACATTTGCCACCAGCTATCATGCCTCCAAGAACCCTTGTGCCACTTAGCAACAAAGTGCATTCAAAGTCTGACCATCGTTATTGCATTTCTTTTTCAAGGATTCTTTCGTATTTTACTAACTCGATAGCAGTAGGACGTGCTACCTTTCGACTTCAAAAGCAGCAGTCAGGTTTTCAAGCAGAACAGACAACGACTTCAGCAGCCCAAGATGTGGTGGAGCCAGCATCATTCAGAATGATATCAAGCACACTTGCGCTTCTTGGTGTAGCTGTGCTGTGGGGTACATACGCACCTGCTCTGAAATATTTACTGTCCTCATCACCAAGCAGCAGCAGCAGGTGATGATTATGATACCACCTGAAAATTCATAATCATAGTATTAGTTGTTCTTTGGATGCTAATTGGGTATGACCCAGATGCTCTGCATTGTACTCGCTCCCTGTCCACTTTCGACTGTGCCTACTGGGATATCGCTGATGAAGGTTTCCTACCACATCATCGAAGTTCAGAGTGGATGAATTCATTCCCCTGCTACCAGCTAGTAGTACTACCACCTCAAAATCTTCCTTGCAGACATACATAGGGACTAACTACTCCTATCTCACTATGGGGACTAACTAACTAACTAACTAATTACTCCTATCTCACTACTGCAGCTCTCTTGGACCCTACCTCATCAATTTCCTTCAGGCTTCAATCAGCGGATTCCTTCTAATACTTGTAACACGCTTGTCAGCGCTGCATTCAAGGTTCCATCAGCTGCATCATAAAGATAAGAGTGATGGAGAGGTCGGCGAGCGGAATGACGAACCACATTGCTCAGCTGCTGCAAGGCCACATGACAGCACTGAACAAATGATGATGATTCATTGCACACAGTGCAGTAGAAGGTGTGTCATCACCTCCTCTTTCCGTCATCAACGATACATTGGCCTGCCAGGATCCGCAGCAGGGATAGAGGGGCCATTAAAGCATGGTTCATCTCCTCTACAAGTTATTTCCTCTTCTGAGTATTGTGAAAAATCCATTACTAAGGGCAATAAAGATAAAATGCAAGGTGGTTCCAATCGGTGCTTACATGAAGGCAAAGGTTGTGCAGAGCTCTCTCTATACGGCTCTCAGCACTGCACTTCTCTTGCTGACAGGCGTACAGAAGTGCTACACTCTTCACTCGTCTCTTCACCTCAGGCTGAACTAGTACCTTCCAAATATGATGCCAAACATGATTCAGCACCTATTCAGAATGCTCTTCCTAACCCAGAACCAGTCTCTTGTTCTGCATATGGAGCTCCAACATGGCTTGGTAATAGCCTTGTGCTTAGCATTCACCCAGAAGTTGTCACGGAAGCTTCCCAGATTCCTTCAAGCCTTCTAGAACCTGTAGAGACTATCTTGAAACCAAACCACCGTTCAGGCCGTAGTGCGACCACATCTCCTGCTAAAACAGTGCAATCTGATTATGATTCATCCCCTGACAAAATTCAGAAGTCAGTTGTTGGGTCTATTGGTGACACTGTGAGGCGCTGGATCAAGTCCCCACCCAGGGGCCTGTTTGCTGCGGGTGCTGAGCTGGCATTGTTCAATGTACTGGCAGTGACCTTGTGTTCCCAAGGCTTGGAGGTGAGAAACTATCTGACTACTACTTGGAAAAGATTGTTCCAGCATGGATGGCGTAACAATAGCTATGCTGTCCCATGCATAGACTCTGAGAACCTGAGGGTTACATGAAGGAAAATTCAGGCATTTGTGATGAGTTTGACTGCTTATGCTGAACCTGAGTTTGACTGCTTATGCTGAACCTGAGTTTGACTGCTTATGCTGAACCTGAGTTTGACTGCTTATGCTGAACCTGAGTTTGACTGCTTATGCTGAACCTGAGTTTGAATCACCTGATATCTTTCCTCATGAATTGCGATGTCCTTCATGATAGCTTCCCACATTTTGTATCATGTTATTGCAGGCTACCAGTGCCTCTAAGGCCGCCATTCTCACACAATCTGCAAGTCTATTTACACCTCTGTTGATGGCTGTAGCGGGGAAAGCAGTGGGCCTCAGAACATGGGTGAGTTGAAACACTAGAGCAGTGGGCCTCAGAACATGGGTGAGTTGAAACACCGGAG
>BEGY01000071.1:71999-92700 GCA_002335675.1 Chlamydomonas eustigma | reverse complement strand
GCAGTGGGCCTCAGAACATGGGTGAGTTGAAACACTAGAGCAGTGGGCCTCAGAACATGGGTGAGTTGAAACACTAGAGCAGTGGGTCTCAGAACATGGGTGAGTTGAAACACTAGAGCAGTGGGCCTCAGAACATGGGTGAGTTGAAACACTAGAGCCTCGGAGTTAAATGGATGGAACGGAAAATTGTGTTTGAGGTGAAACACTGCTGAGTTTGATGGATCAGAAGGAAGGTCAGGGTCAGGCACCGTTGTAATCATCAGACCTGTGCTTGAAATTCATTATTTCTAATCTTTCTCTGCCACCATCCTTATGCTGCCTCATGATCGTCACTACATGTTGCAGGCTGCATGTGCAGCTGGTCTCATAGGGAGCACAACCATTATGCTTGACTCCAGCAATGGTCTAGGCAGTGCATCTGTCCAGTCAACATACGACAGCAGCAGCACATTTACTGCAGCCACAGATCTGAAAAGTGCAATGAATACTCTGTCTGGCTTCTCGGTAGATCCACCTCATGCTCCCTCGAGTGTTACGTCAGAGGGAATGCCATTCATGTCACTCATGACCTCATCAGAGACAGGAGGTGGTTGGAGTGGTTGGGATTTATCAGAGCTGTTGACTGAGGTCATAGGGTCTTCTGAAGTGAGTCAGTCTCTAGGTACTTCTGAGCGATAACGAGCTCATACTTCAAAATTGCTGGTATGTGGTAACTTGAAGTTTCTGAAAAGCAGCTGCTTTGTCAGTCATACTGAGAATTGTTATCACAGCATTTTGTCTGATGAGCAACATCTGTGTCAAGATATGGCTCCTTGTTTCAATTTGACAGGTGACAGGTTCCCTCTTGGTTCTCCTGTCCTCTGTTTTCTATTCCTTGGCAACCTTTCGAATCAGCCTAGTGGCCCCATCAGTCAAGTAAGCAATGCCCTCCTCAGTCAAGGAAACCATAGCACTGTAATGCAGAACCGGATGATCTACCATTTCACAAATTGCTATGATGATGACAACTACCGCAGCTATGCAATAGGCCTGCTTGCTAGACTTTGACTGCTTGCTATTGCATACAGTGCTGAGGACCCGAGGACTCCTTCCTTTCTAGTTATGCTCATCAAGCCTCTGGATCTGGCAAGATCTGACCTCTTTCTTTCTTGTGCTCATCAGGCCTCTGGATCTGGCATGCGTTTCCTGCTGTACCCAGGCATTGCTATTATTTGTCATCTTGCTTGCATCAGGTAATTAGGGCATGATCCCCTCTTTTGTTAAATCCATGTTCTTTAGCTTGAAATGATAAGTTAGCGGGTTGCACATTATATGCATACCTACGAGTTTTGATGAAGTAAAAGATACATGATTATGAGGTATTTATTCTTTGCATGCCATGCCTCCGAAAAGTCCGTGCAGATTGGTTCTTGATATAACCAATAACTTGAGACAGGGAACTAACTCAAGAAGTAGAAGCTACATGCTGAATCAGCAAGCACTATATCCTATACTCTGCAAAATAACATTCAGATCAAGCATTAACTGTAAGACGTTGATGCAGAACGACATGTCCCATGTTACTCCCATATTCTGAATGGTTTTCATGCCTGTCTTGATTCAAGAGGATTGGATGGTAGGGTCCACATTGAATGTCCTGTGTGCATTATTATGGCGGCGTGAGGCTGGTGGCCCCTCTCAAATGCTCTGCATACTATGGCTGGGGGCTGGCCCTGGTGCCCTGGCCGCAATCTTGCAGGCCTTTGGTCAACGATGGGTGTCGCCCGCTAGTGCTCAGGTAGATAGAGAACTAGCCATTCAATAAGGACAAAGAGCTGACAACATTAATAACATTCCTTTTGGCAGTTAAGTTGATAGGAGGTTCAGAAATCTACCTCGTTATCCTTCACCACCTTCCGCCCCCAGTCCTCCAACACCACCTCTGCCTGCATATCCCTCACCACCCTCCGCCCAAGTCCTCCAGTACCACCTCCTCATCCCTTACATACCTGATTGCTGCTAGATGGTCAGGGGTTCAAGTCTCGTGATAATTATGAGCATGTTGTACTGTACGTACTGATGAGCTATTATACAAGCACAGGGCAGTACATGACACATGCAGCATGCTGCATATCTAGTCAACACTGGATTTTTTATGTCAATGCACTCTGCAGGTGATCTACAACACATCTCCCCTTTGGAGCGTTCTTCTTGCTAGCGTTCTGTTAGGAGAGAGTATGGGAATAGCGGGCTGGGCAGGGGGAGCTGTGGTACTCAGTTCAACTTATTTAGCACTCTGATCACTCTGAACCACATGACAACGCTGTTTTCATCAATGGCGATTTGAGAAGTAAGATTTCGAAAATGATCAAATAGGTATCCTAATGCGATCATTTGCTGTTATTGTAAGGACTCAACTATGGCACTGCTGTCAACAATAGGCGTAGATTATCAAATTTATTGCTGACCCCTTATTTTCATTTCTTTATTTCCGGCGACACCTCAATCATGGTCACTATTTTTCAGGCGCTACACATGTGTTTTGATTACAGCTTCTGAAAGCCTTATTTTACCCCGGTTATCGCGCATGCAGTGAGCAGGAACTGGGATGTTCATCTACCTACGTGTCTGTACATGCGAATTATTTGCTTTTGCGTTTTGCTTAATACTATGTGAGACGAAGCAAATTTGATTCAGTACATAAATCTCGAATACGTTGTAAGTTGTAACTGATCATAACAGATAAACCAGCTATAAATGCATTTGTGACGAGTGAGGTTTTAAATATAAATTAACTACTGTGTCCTCATCCAAATAAAACTGCAATTACATTTTGGTTTGCACTTTTTTACTTTTTACATTCAGCCCCAACGCGTCACCATTTTTCATTGCTACAAGAGTAGCACTAGCTCGAACTAGTCTAGAATGATAAGTGCTGTACAACTACAGCGGCAGTAGCATATATTCCACACAAGGAAGATTCAACCACAACATAAACACGCACTGAGACAATCAATCAGTTAAAGCAATAACATTTTAAGAATTTGAGCTGCTGCAGTATACTTACTTTCCTCTAACTAGCTGTCCTGAACGCCCACCGCTGCCTGGTCTACCAAACAGAGAGAGCTCAATCTAATCAATCACACATAAGGTATGATCTTACAATGTCACTTGTCACCTCCAGACAGCATCGAAAACGCGGTTATGGCGTGCTCATAATTGACTTCAATCGAACACCTTTTTCAATCCGAGTCTTAGTTTGTTTAGTGCTTTTATGCAATTACATCTGCTCGCTTGATGGTGTGCTGCCTCTCGCTTTTTGACTTGACACGTACCTAGTGACTGCAGTGTCGTCCACATTCTTGTACTTTTAAGTCAAGATATTATTACTGTGCAAAGAATTCTTTGAGTTTAACCCTTAACAGCTTAAGCGAGAGACAGGTGCATGCATTGGCGTGCATTGTACCGATGATTACTGTGACAACAAACTTTTTCAAATATTTATGACCGTGTGTCCGCTCACAGGGCTACTCTACTGCCTACCAAGACGCCTCCCGTTGAATCGAGACGAATGGCGGGCCACGCTTCTCTGTTTCCTCATCCTTGGCGACACTGTTGTCGCAGACGTAGACCCGTACGGGCTGCAAGTGTCAATCGCATCAACTCTGCACTGCTTTCAGCAACAACAGCTGTGATCATACCTCTGCTGTTAGGCCTGCCTCGGGGTATGATTGTGACTGCAAATCCTCTAAACATTCCCCTTTATCCTCCCTCTCACCCACCTGCACCACCACTACCTCCTTATCCCGCACCTCCATTACCTCCATCTGTAACCAGTCCTCCATCACCACCTCATTATCCCTCACTTCCATTACCTCCATCTGTAACCAGTCCTCCATCACCACCTCCTTATCTCTCATTTCCATTACCTCCATCTGTAACCAGTCCTCCATCACCACCTCCTTATCCCTCATTTCCATTACCTCCATCTGTAACCAGTCCTCCATCACCACCTCCTTATCCCTCATTTCCATTACCTCCATCTGTAACCAGTCCTCCATCACCACCTCCTTATCCCTCACCTCCATTACCTCTGTCTGTAACCAGTCCTCCAACCCCACCTCCCTATCATCCCTCACCTCTTTCTATGGGTCCTCCTGTAACACTGTCTCCTTCTCCCTCATCTGTCCATGAGAGCCCTCAACCACCAGCGCCATCATCTCTTTCACCTCCTCCCCATGTCCCTGCTATCCCATCCCCATATTCAAGCCCACCCGCTACTTCCCCAACTACCCCAGCGCCTTATCCCCAAATACCAAGCCCAACCGTACATCCAGCAATACACCCTAATCCTCCGCCTCTACTGCCGCCCTCACCGCCAGCACCTTTTCCTTCCACACCTTCCACACCTTTCCCTCCCAACATGGATTCTACAGACTCCAGGCTCCCACAAAGTCCTTCTCCCCCTGTGTATGTTGATGACTCATCTGGTACTGTGACACAGATTGTTGAGAGTCCGGTGACAGATATTTCACCAACAGGATCTTCAGGTGCACTACCGGTACTGAAAGTAGCATCACCATCTTCAGCATCTATGAGTTCAGCAGCATCTGTCAACGTTGCATTCAAGGGAGTTTTCAGAGGAACCTTAAATCAGGCTTCGAACTCCTACATTACTATTTCAATGGTGAGTTAGAAATGTAAACTAGAGGTACTGCGGAACGATGACTGCTACAGTTTGGTTCTCCTCCGCATTAACAATAAGAGGGCTTGCCAAACTTCAACTTCTAATATTTTGTCTGCCGCTGCATGACATCTAATTTTCTCAATAAATTTTCTGAAGATGGAGCATGATTGGTCATGTTGTGTCAGGGAACCAGCGAAGGCCCGATCCTGTCGTACCTGCCTCTGTCTGAAGCTGTATCTGGTGCCAGTATTGGTAAAAAAAGGAAGCTACATGTGTCTGATGTGTACAGCTTCACCAGGAAGCTGTTGCAAGGCTCCTCGTCCTACACCTTAGAAGGGCAGTTGTCTGTGAAGTCTGTCCCTCAGGGCTCTGACATTGTGGTGTCTGTTGTTTCTCCAGAAGCTCCAATCTCCAACTTCTACGTGCAGGTGATATTCTTATGTCATGTCTGATGTATTAAGATCAGCCTTTTTGTCATATTCCAGTTTCCACATGATTGTCTCCATGCAATAATGTGCGTTGAACTGTCTGCTGGCCATGACATGCGTGTCTTTCTTGCCTTGCATTCATACCTTGGATTCAAACTCTCAATACATTGCTTCTACTTTTTATTACATTCTTAGCAGCTGCCCTTTTTTCAATCATATGATGCAACACATGATACACTGGACATAATATGATGCAACACAAGATACACTGGACATAATATGATGCAACACATGATAAACTGGACATAATATGATGCAACACATGATACACTGGACATAATATGATGCAACACATGATACACTGGACATAATATGATGCAACACATGATACACTGGACATAATATGATGCAACACATGATACACTGGACATAATATGATGCAACACATGATAAACTGGACATAATATGATGCAACACATGATAAACTGGACATAATATGATGCAACACATGATAAACTGGACATAATATGATGCAACACATGATAAACTGGACATAATATGATGCAACACATGATACACTGGACAAATTTCCTTTGTTTCGTCCTCATCTGAAATACAGTTGACATTATCATGGACCTCCTTCATGCCACCGCCTCCTTCTCCTTCTCCACCGCTTTCTGCTCCACCAAGCCCAGCACCTCCAGCGCCACCAGTCCACAAGAGTAAGAGGATAATTGTTAACTTAGTTAAGTGCTAATAGTTGCAAGACATCTTCACCTGATCATTCACCATGCAATAAGCTTTAAGGCTGTAGCTGTGTGCTAGCATGGAGCATACATCAATTAAAGCTGTGTATCATGCACCATGTAATTATGATAGTTATTATGGTGCACTGTACAATACCCTTCCAAGGCTGCAATATGCCATAAATAGCTTTATAAATAGATTGGGATCTATTCATGATCCTTGCATTTGAAGATCTGAGAGGGAAACATCAGGGTTCATCACCATGTCCATATTCTCTATATTCTCTGCAGACATCTGGGTTCATCAGCATGGACATGCATTTACCGTCACCACCCTGGGTGATGGAATCCTCAATTTGCCATCCACCAACAACGTCCCACAACAGATCTTGTCCATGAACCTTCCTTCTCCTCTCCCATCTGCTGGGACCTTGCCCTCCATCCTCCTCGCCATGGTGGGTATTTGGGATGGCCCTCTGCCTTCCTCTAGCAGGGACAACAACAGCAGTAACAGCAGTAGTGGTGCCAGCGCCAGGCTTCGTGTTGGCGTGCCAAATACTCTGACTGGTGCTCCTGATGCTGCCTCCAGCAGCACAGTAGACCTGTCCTCTATTGTCAATCCAATGACAGAAGGTGGTGGTGCAATGTATCATATCTTGACAGGAAGCGTGATGGGTGTGAATTTGACATTGGGCTTGATGAACAGTCTAGTGCCGGGATCAGTGTTGGCAGTGTGGCTAGAGACAACAGGGGTGAACCTGTTAGGAATCCAGTTGCAGCTTCAGGTGAGATGCATGTAGTAACTTTTTAGGGCAAGCAGATAATTCTGTGCTTTGCGGCTGAGTTGTGTCCAAAATTTCAATATGCATTCATAGTTGTAGATCATTCATTCATAATATTCATGCAACCTTTTACTTGAAATGTGTCAGACTTTACCATTACTTTTTTACCATTACTTTTCTGCATCCTGTCAAGAAAATGTTGTTTCTAGCTCATCAGGATAGATCCTGAAACTCAAACAGCGTGATGCTCACTGTCACTCAGGTGTCTTGGCCGCCTTTAGCACCCTCTGCTGTTGCTGCCAACTTCCCTCAAGGGGACAGATCTAATACTGACTCCCCACCACCACTACGGCTGCAGACCGTCACCGGAGGTTCCCATAGGTTTGCTTTACCTCCACCTCCACCACCAAAGCCAGGTAGCAGCTTTCTTGTTCCCCCTTCACCATTACCTCCTCCACCTTCCAAGCCATCACCCCCACGCCCTCCTCTCTTTGCCCTGCCTCCCCCTCCTCCCCCAATCTTGGTTGCTTACCTTGCTATGACATCACCCCCTCAAATACCACCCCCTCCGAAGAAAAAGTATATCATCATGCCTTCCTATCCACCCCCACCCCCACCACTGCACATCCCTCTGCTGCCGCCTTCAACACCATCACACCCTGCAAAGAATAACATGATACAGTCGTACCCCCCACCTCCACCCCCACCGGCGCAGGACCTTCTAGTGAGGCTACCTTCAATACCGCCACCCCCCGTGAAGAGAAACATAATACCTTCCTTCCTGCCACCTCCACCTCCGTTCTAGATCATCGGAAGTACCTACAACTTGAATATCTTCCCACTAAGAATGAAGGACATGCTTTGAAGGAGATGTCTTCTTTCATAAATTTTTGATACGGTATCTTAGCTCATCTTTTTAAAAGAAAACTGGCATGTGGCTATTTTACCTCGTACAGTTTCTAATATTTATGTCCTTGATTACTTGATTTTTGTCTGAGTGAATAATTCTCTATCTTGATAACACTGTTGTATCATCTTATAGCATGTCTCACATATCTCCTTCCTGCTTATCACTAAGTCATTTATCTTTATTTCAAGCCTTGAGAGGTAGTCCTGTAAGCAGTAGGTTTGCATGATGCAATGAAATCAGCTTTGTTCATATACAGACTTTCTTAAAGGTAGTCATAGATTATTTAAAGCGGATCATGTTTATGGTTCACAAATACTTAATGTATATAGATTGCTGCTGTCCAAAGGTAGTGATCATGTGAGCCTCTTTTAAATACCTAGGTAGTTGGACTTAAATTGATTGTTTTCTTTGAGTACTGGCGTATGTACGTTACATTATATTTTGTAAAATGAACAGCTCATGTTGTTGGACCTCTTTCGTAGTCTTAACTGCAAGCTATCATGCATTCCTTCTACTCGTGCATGGAAGAGCAACAGCAATTTATCAAGCCCCGTAACTAGGAACATTGTAAAACGCAACAGAGCTTTTGTTTTTTTCTCCCCGTCACGGCAGGCCCTGAAAGGGCCTCTTGCACTGGAAAATCCTCAGTATTACTATTCTGTGATCGTTTACCCTTTATTAGATCGTCAGCTGCATTCGAACTACAGTCTTCCCGTAGCACTGAAATCCAACTGGGTCGCGGTCCCGTTTCCCATAACACATCATGGCCATGCATGTAAGAACATGGCACATAATATTTTTTGAAGTCTTTGATGAAGCGTTGTACGATCCATTCAAGATCTTAAAAAACGTCTAACACCTCTTCCTCGAAAATTCGAAGATGAGCCAACAATCTGGTATTCTTCAACAAGGCGCCAGTGAGGAACGTGGTGAAAATGCTAGATTGGTAAGAAGTTGTGGGGCACACTGTGAATGATTTATTTCTAATTTTGCTTATCGTGAGTAAACTTTGCTCAGGCTTCTTTCGTTGGAGCAGTAGCCATTGCTGATTTGGTGAAATCTACTCTAGGACCAAAAGGCATGGTGAGAACACTCTCAGGGTGACACCATGCTGACAAGCATTCCTCATGGAAGCAAGCATTTATCTGCCTCAAAGAGGTGTTCGCTCTTAACATGGCTTCTCATACTTTGAGGTATTGTAGGTTGCAATTACTTATGATGTGTTCACTTCACACAGGATAAGATCCTGCAAAGCATGGGTCGTGGTCAGTCAATAACTGTCACTAATGATGGTGCCACCATCCTCAAATCCATTTACATAGACAACCCCGCAGCTAAAGTTCTTGTTGGTAAGAATCATAATGGAGATGAGCTGCAATCAGGTCTTGAAAGTGGCAATGATGATACTGTGTTTTGACAAGTTCACATTTAGTGTTGAAACTGTATAAGATACTGATGTTCAAAAGCATAAGAATTACCTCCTCCTCCTCCTCCTCCTCCTCCTCCTCCTCCTCCTCCTCCTCCTCCTTACTCATTTCACTATCTTCCTCACAGATATCTCCAAGGTTCAGGATGATGAGGTGGGTGACGGTACCACCTCAGTTGTAGTGCTGGCTGGTGAACTGCTGAGGGAGGCTGAGCAGTTGGTCAACCAGAAGATCCATCCAATGACCATCATAGCAGGTCAGACTCCTAGCCAATCTCCATCAGGCTCTATTTCACCCAAGAGCAAAATGTGTAGATCTCCTACTTTCCTAGCAGGCTACTGAACTGTATCTTTGTGCTTAGAATTATGAACGGTACTTAATTTCTGAAACAAAGAAAAGGCGTGTTTGTTAACCTGTAGCTCAATGATGGCCTATGGAGTGCCCCTTCTCCAATTGAAAGTACTTACATTGTTCTTTTAAGATTCAAGATGTGATGACTCCTTTAAGATTCAAGGAGTTGCATGCTCTCTCTTCTATGACAGGCTTCCGCGAAGCTTGCGAGTGCGCCCGTGGTGTTCTTGAATCATCCGCCTTCTCCAATCAGGACGATGATGTGGCATTCCGCAAAGATCTGATCAATATTGCAAAGACAACGTTATCAAGCAAGATTTTAACAGGCGACAAGGAGCACTTCGCCAACTTAGCAGTAGATGCTATCCTCAGACTCAAAGGTGACTTAGAGCTTCATTTTATGTTGATAGTGAAGCCTGAAGATACAATCTTCTAGTTTTGTTCTTTACATGAGAAAACAACGTGGCAGGGGCTACATTATCGAGACCACAGGTTTGTGGTGGCTACAATTAAATCTTTCATAGGCTCTTTGCTAAATCAGCAAGTGTTGTAATGATGCCTGTAGGAGTGAAAATAAGAGCTTTTGTGTACCCCCTCATCAATTAAGCCCCGATGCATTGATCATCGACTGTGGACATTCAATAAGACCCTCAGATGAGTCTACTTTGTTTCATGTCCCCTCCTCAGGCAGTGGCAATCTTGAGGCCATTCACATCATTAAGAAACCAGGTGGCACATTGAAAGAATCATACCTGGATGAGGGTTACATTCTTGACAAGAAAATTGGTGTGGGTCAAGTGAGTTCATACCTGGATGAAGGTTACATTCTTGACAAGAAAATTGGTGTGGGTCAAGTGAATTAATCACTCCTTCAGGAACTCAGTTGGTAGCATATGTGTCTTTTATCTGCTAAGCATACTCCTTGTCAAAGCCTTGTTTATAAGCTGGGGTAACACTTGCTAGAGTATGAAGATAGAGTATGACTGTTCTTCCACTTTGTACCACTTTGCTTTTCTGTGTGTCCAGTGGTGTGAATTCAGTCGCTGCATGTAGATCCCCTTCCTTAGTCATAGAATGCTTCTCTCACTGCCCTTGAACCCTCATTTGCATCTGCAGCCAAAGCGAGTTGAGAATGCCAGGATCTTAGTCGCCAACACGGCTATGGACACTGATAAGATCAAGATTTATGGTGCTAGAGTCCGAGTGGACAGCATGGCGAAAGTAAGTGGTCACTTAGAACATTGAGGGGCGTCTCACAGTTTATTGCACCTGCTTTAGACTTCAAGAGCTCTATGTCTTTTGGTATTAATGGTTGAGGAGATGTTCAAGATACCACAAATCCTCTTAGGTTTTCGCAGATCGTGAAAAGTCAGCAGCGTGTAATTTTTCCAAGTTCGAACTTTGTAGGTTGCGGATATTGAGGCTGCTGAGAAGGATAAGATGCGGGAGAAGTGCAACAAGATCCTGTCTCATGACATTAGCTGCTTCATCAACAGACAGCTTATTTACAACTTCCCTGAAGAGATCTTTGCAGATGCTGGTGTGATGGCAATAGGTGAGAATGAAGGATTCTTTGTTCAGAATTGGTAAAAAAAACAAATTCTCTCATGGCTATAGCATTGAATAGTGTCATAGCACATTTTAAAACTGTTAGTTTTAGCAGCCGTTCCTTGGTGAATGTCAGCACTTCCATACCTTTTTCATACATTTCGTGACAGTTCCTGTCAATAGAAGTCCCTCCTCTTCAGTCCGTTTATTACTGGGCCTATTTATTTCATGACATTCATCTTTTGATTCCTGTCCTACTCATACAGAGCATGCTGACTTTGACGGTATTGAAAATCTGGCTCTGGTTCTTGGGGGAGAGATTGTGTCGACCTTTGACGACCCCGCTGGCGTGAAGTTAGGCAGTTGCAAGCTGATTGAGGAAATCATGATTGGGGAAGACAGGCTCATCCATTTCTCAGGTGACTGAGGAGTAGCTTTAACTCCATTAGTTGCAGAGATAAGGTCCTTCTGTCTCACCCCATAACATCCAAAACAATGTCCCTTGAACAAAAAACAACATTTCAGCAATCCTCATGTTATGTCAAATCAAGCTATCTGCTTCGACTGTTGCTCACTGGTAGTCTTCCCTTCCCTCCAACTGTTGCTCACTGGTAGTCTTCCCTTCCCTCCAACTGTAACCTCCAGGGGTGGCTCTGGGAGAGGCTTGTACCATTGTGCTGAGGGGTGCTAGCAGCCACATCCTAGATGAGGCGGATCGCTCTCTCCATGATGCTCTGTGTGTACTACAGGTGTGCTTTGGCGCTGCGTGTGAAGATGAGCCCTGCAAAGCTGTCAACTCTGCACTTCATCTCAAAATTAGGGATTTAGTCTGATAAATAGTGGATTCAGTTTTAATCGTATTCCTAAATCCTCTGCCTTGTGACTGACGATTGGGGTTTGGCTGAAATGATGTTAGGGTTAAGACATTGTTCGCCCCTCTTTTTTCTTGATGGTAGGCTACTGTGAAGGACTCACGTGTGATATATGGTGGTGGTTACCCTGAAATGAAGATGGCGAAAGCGGTAGAAGAGCTAGCTGGGAGAACGCCAGGTGGGTGATGTCTGAGATCATGTTTAATCCGCCTCAGGGATGAGGGTGGAGCGCTTGTTTGTTGAGAAATGCTTGAATACAGGATTCATTTCGTTGTTATTGTTGTTTAGCTTGCCTTGTGTTCCATTATCGTTTTGTCTCTCAGTGATGTGATGAGAAAAATGTCCTTCAATGCTCTTCTTTGATATTTAGGAAAGAAGTCCTTGGCAATGGAGGCCTTTGCCCGAGCTTTGAGGGCACTGCCCGCCACCATTTGTGACAACGCTGGACTGGACAGCTCTGAAATAGTGTCCAACTTGCGAGCTGCTCATGGTGCAGACCCTAACTCCCGCATGGGTATTGACGTGGTGAAGGGAGAGGCTGGTGATGTAGCTGAGTTGGGGATCTATGAAGCCTTCCGTGTAAAGCTACAGGTATGAAAGAAAAGGCTCTCCAGTAGTGCTTGCAATGCTTTTGCAACTTCGTTCCTTATTAACAGGATATGCTGTGGACTTGTGCATGAGGGCCCAACCTCTTGATAAAGCACCTTCCCTTCCCCTGCCTCCTCAGATTCTTTCCTCAGCTACTGAAGCCTCGGAGATGATCTTGAGAGTAGATGACATCATCACATGTAAACCCAGGCAAAGACAGTAGTCTTCAAGTCTTCTTATGCCGCATGTTGGTTTATACCATGACACAGGTGTAAAATATGTTACATCACAACCTTTTAAAATCTATGAAACCAGACAAGCCAGCTTGAGGCATGAACAGGGAAAAGCGGATGATTTAGAGAAAAAATAGTAGTTACAGTTTTGAATACGTCTGTGTCAAAGAAATAGAAATATATAACACATAATCCTAGATAGCTGATTAGACCTCGAAGCAGATGTTTGTACGTGTAGGGCCTTATTTTGACCAGACCAGGGCAGTCATTTTGATGGGCCAAGACTGTAATTATGCATGTGTTGGCAGGATTCTGCAAGTCAGGGGGAAGTAGAAGATCATTAGATAAAAGCATTCCATGAAGGATATACATGTATAAAGAGGTGGATATGCATATACAAAGAGGTGGACAGGAAGACGAAAGGAAGGAATAAGCTCATCAGAGTGTAATTGGAAACAACAATAGGTGCTGCAAGCAGTACAGGTCATATACTCACGTCCTGACTGCTTCCTTCAGCTTCTCCACGTCCATCCTCATGGGCTCCATGTCAGTCCTAAGATCATGACCCACCACCTCCTTCATTGTGGCCATAGCTACATCCAGGGCCTCATGCATGCGGCGCTCCAAGTCAGCGACAGCCTCTCCTTTCATCAGCTCCCTGATTTGACCCTGAGATTCATGAAAACAGTTTTAGGTTTTAAGGGTGCAGACCTCAGTGCTATCAGGGCAAGGTAAACTGTAGAAGTACAAGAGTTATCAAGACCAGACTGAACAGTGTGAAAGCAGGGTTACGCAATGTAGGCATGATATTATGCAGATATGCCATTTCGTATGCAGGAGGCGTGCATGACAGAGTGCTGTATTCTTCAACATGTGCTTGAGGTATGCAGCTAGCACATAAGCTGAGGATGCAAGCACTAGCAATGGTGCCCACCTTCATCTGCCCTTCCAGCAGCTCATCTAACTCCTTCTTCAGAGCTGGTAGTCTCTCATCCAGGGCCTGCCCCAGTTCAGCCTTGAGATCAACCGGTGCTCCTCTCTCTGCCTTTACTTCCTCTTTGGCAGCAGTTGCAGCCTTCTTCGCCTCTTCAACTGCTGCCTGTTGCAATTGGGTCTTGAGAGCATCCAGCTGAGTACTGGTCTCCACTCGCTCAGATGCCAATTTAGATTCCACAGCTCCCACTCTGTCTGAGAGAGCTTGATTGGCTGACCGCAAGTCCTCTAACTCATCGTTCACAGTGGCAGAGCTGCTGCCAGCTGCAGCCATGTCCTTCAGCTGCTCCTGAATCTATAAGTGCATCACAGGATCACACGGATTCAGCTACACATATGTAGATGAAGAACCTGGACATAACCTGCAACTTCCAGTCAGGCATCCATTCTCTGACTGATGTTGAGTTGAAGTTACCTTGAGCGTGTCATCCCTCAGCTCAGCTAGGCTCTGGGCATGCCGTTTCAGCTCCGATTCCGCTTCATCAAGTCCACTCCCTACTGCTCCAGCTGTCTGATGAGCAGCCTCTGTCTGTTCCAACAGCTCTGTCATCTGACGAGTCTGTTCAGATACAGACTCCTTCAAACCTCCAACCTCCGATGCAAACTGACCTAACCGCTGATTCAATTGCTGACTCATCAGGTCCTTGTACTCACTATTAGAGGCCTCTTGAGTCGACAGTCTGCGCTCCAACCCAGAGACCTTGCAGTGATGACAAATCATCACAATCAATCACGTGAACAGCCTGAAAAATGGATTTCTAAGACTGTTTTCAGAGGCAGCCTCAAGCGGTACCGCATGTTTTTTTGTGTACTACATATTTTTTGTATACCGCTTGTTTTGTTAATATGTATCGAATGTTTTGACACAGAGGTAAGATATCTGCTACATTTGTGCCACAAACAGTACTGAAATCATACATCGATCCACTTTGCATTGAACAGCGATCACACAATCCACTTTGCATTGAACAGCGCACAGTTTGAATGTTTGACACAGATTGGTTACAAGCAGTTGCATGGAGGGTCAGTCTGAACTCGGTTCAGATTGGTTACAAGTAGTTGCATGGAGGGTCAGTCTGAACTCTGTTCAGATTGGTTACAAGTAGTTGCATGGAGGGTCAGTCTGAACTCTGTTCAGTGCTTCCTGACAGTGGTTCTGAGATTGTTGAAGGCAAGTCATCCCAGTAGGAGAATGCCTGTGCTACATGCAGCTCACCTGATCTTTTAGTCTTGAGGCCATGTCATTGGCCATGCAGCTCACCTGATCTTTTAGTCTTGAGGCCATGTCATTGGCCATGCAGCTCACCTGATCTTTTAGTCTTGAGGCTATGTCATTGGCCATGCAGCTCACCTGATCTTTAAGTCTTAAGGCTATGTCATTGGCCTGTTTGGCATCCCCAGATGCTGTGGCTACCTCATCCCTAACCCTGGCCTCCACGTTGTCTAGACTCTGTGAGCATCAAACAGTAACCAGATATCGATTGAATACTTGGAATCAATGACTACAGGAGAACTGAGAAGTCTCAGCCCACCAGCTGTAATGAAAAATCACTAGGAGTCACTAAAACCAAACTGTGAAAGGAAAGGTGTGTTTCTCAACTAGAATTTCATACCAAGTGAAGGGCATCAGTTGCTTGTTGAATTTCAACTTGCACTCCTTGCAGCTTTTCCTCCAAAACCTGAAAATCAGCCAGATGTAAGGGTATGAACTTGTGGCAGCACATGTACATCGCAAGTTATGATGACAAGCTGGATATTGTCACTCAGAAGTAAGAATGAGCGTGTCTCAATCAAAGGGACGATTACAAATACAACAGTGTACAGTGCGTGCATGTGATGGCACTAGTACCTTCTGCGATTGCTCCAGCATGTGCTGTAGTACCTCAGTTGCCTGCTCATGCCTGTTGTCCTGCTCCTGCAACTGCCGTGCCACCTGTTGCTGGATCTGCTGATCAGATCCACTCTGCCCTGCCTTCAATTCGTCAATGGAAGATGCAGCCTGATCTGCAGCGGCACGGGCTTCTCTCAGTACTGCCTGTACGGCTGCCTGCTGAGCCTGTACTGCCTCCTCAAGCTTCGCCTCAGTCCCCTCTGCCAGTGCACGTGCCTCCTTCTGTATCGCCTGTATCGCAGCCTGCTGCGTCTTGGCCGCCTCTGAGAGCCGGTTTTCAACCTCCTGGCTCAGGGCACGTGCCTCTGTATCTGCTTCCTGCTTGGCACCGTCAAGCCGCTGATCTACCGCCACTTGTAGTGCAGCGCCTGACTCCTCAGTCCTCACTGCCAGGTCAGTTACCTTCTTGTCAGTGTCTGACCGTAGCTCCTCCATCCTACTACTGGTCATGGCCACTACACCCTGCAGCTCCTGCCGCAGACCCTCTATATTTGCTTCTAGGCGGGCCTGACCGTCCTCTAGGGATTGCCTCACTTGCTCCTGCATGGCCTCTAGCTGAGCTAGGGCTTCTGCTTTGACACTGTCCTGAGCCTATATATATGAATGGCAGAAGAAAGAGTTTGTGAACAATACTAACGACATTTAAGTCATTGATGTGCAAGGAAAGGGGATAAAGCATGCATGTGCAAAAGCAGCTGCAGGTAGAAGTCGGCCATAGAGCTAGCTTATGAGTTACAGTGAGGCATTGCCGAGCAACAGAGCTGCCTGAAGTGAGCTGCAATGCTAAGAGATGGCTGGTTTGATACAAGGATCATGGAGCTAGAGCCTCTGATCACAGCAGCGTGGTGTGAGGAGCAAAAGTGGCAGTTTGCAAGAATTCATTTTGATTCAGTAAAGCACAGCAGCCCAACGAGACACCAGTCTGTTTAGACAGTTGAAGGTACTTAGGTAGGCTGTGACTTGCTACCAGAAAAGTCTGGGCTGCTGTTGCTGGGCTGACTGGTTGGTGCTGCCTCTGATAACACAAGGGTTCTGTCTCTAAGGTTTCTGTCTCTGGCAGAAGGCCTCTTTTAAATTCCACACCTGTCGCAATTCCTCTTGCGCAGTCCTCATACTTCCTTCCACACCCTGCAGGCGTTCCTCTACACTGTTCAGACGGTTACCGGCTGAGGCCAAGCCAGTGAACAAGGAGTCAATGCTGGCCTTCTGCTGTGATTGTAGCTGAGTGGCCTCAGCTACAAAGGATTGCAAGGTTGTTGCAACTTTCTCCTCACTTGAACGCAACGCACTTCCCAGAATGACCTATTTAGCATGGAATGGGGTGCAGATGAGTAATGAGATGAGGAAGGTAGTCATACCTACAGGATATGAGGAAGGTAGTCATATCTAGAGGATCTCACAATATACATCATCAACAAGCACAATGGCTGACTCAAGGATTGAAAGTTCAGTAGTCCTCTTATCTGTTATCACAGTAAACACAGCTCCCACCACTAATACAAACCTGTTGCTGGAAGACCCTATCTTGCGCATCTGCTTCTAGCTTGTTGCTCCTTTCTTCTAATTGCTTAACAGAGCTCATGATTCCTTCCCTAAGCTCTGCTGATGCTGATTTAGAAGACTCTTGAGAGCTCCTCAACCCATCCTCTATCTCTGCTCTCAGTCGCGAGATCTGCTCAGTAAGTTGCGCAGCCTGCCCTGTCATTGCGTCTTCCAAAGCCAGGTTTCGGGAGGTTTGAAGGTTTTGGATTGCAGCACCCTGACCAGAGATCTGAGCCCCGAGCCCTTCTGATGCCTCCTGCAGCTCATTCACTGCATTCTCAATCACACTCAGCCTCTCATCCATGCCTTGCATCTGCTCTGAAACCATTGCCTGGGTCTCCGCCCGCTGCTGGACTAACTTATCATCTGTCTGCTGCTTAACCTCTGCCACATCGTGTTGTACTGCCGCCAGAACGTACTGCTCTTGCTGCTCCTGCGCTTTCTCTACAGTCAGCCTTACCTCTGTGAGCTTCCTCCCAAACTCCTCAGTGGTTGCTGCTACTGCTTGCTCCACATCCTGATGCAGGCTGTCTGATGCAGCCTTCAGCCGGCTGCTTAGATCTGCAATTCCCTGTTCAGAAGCTGCCTTAGACTCTCCCACCAATTCTTCCAGCTGCTGCCTCAGCGCCTTCATGTCCCTGTCACCTTGGGCCCTCCCCTCCTCTAGCTTCGAGTCCAGTTCCTGCAGCATGGACTGAGCTGCCTCCTGTACAGCCTGTACTGCCTGTTCAAGCTTGGCATCGGAGCCTTGTTGCTGTGAAACAGTTTCTTCCAGTAGCGCTTGCTGGGCTTGTCTCAGCTCCTCAACCCTAATGTCCACATTTTCCTTCAAAACCTTCATCTCCTCTTGCAATGCTTGCCGTTGCTCAGCGGTGCTTGTTTCCATTGCTGAAAGCTGCTCTGCTCTTGCTGCTGCTGCTTCCTCAGCAAGCTTCTGTGCTGCATGCTGCTGCTCCTCCTTCAATGCCTGCACCATTTGCTGCTGCTGAATCACGCTTGCTTCCAAGCGCTTACCCATGCCCGACAATCCATCTAATACCAACTGATTCTGACTAGTCAAAGAGTATTTCATTACCTGCTCGGATGACTGAAGACGCTCCGCTATATGCTCCTCCTGGGATTTCATGGAAGCTTCCAGAATGGCCTTTGCTGCTGCCAGTTCTCCCGCTGCCAGCTCCACTGCCTCTGCAACGGCCTGGCCCCGCGCAGAAGCTTCAGTCTGTACTGCCTGCTCAGCCTGAGCATGCACTGAAGCTACAGCCTCAGCAATAGCAGCCTCCCTTGCCACGGCCTCAGCCCCAACCTCAGCAGTGAGTGCCGCTGTTACCCGTTCCTCAACCTCATGTACTGCTTGCTGGGTCTCCTCTTTTGAAACTTGTACTGCATTAAGGCTCTCCTCCTTAGCAGCTTGTACTGCAGTGAGGACCTTGTCCTCCATGGCATCAGAAGCAGTCCTAAGCTCCTGCACCTGTTCTTCTAAATGTTCAATACTCAGGGAGATGGCGGACTCGGCCTGGCGCCGAACATCTTCGACCATCTGACCCTGCTTCACCAGCTCCTGAGACAGCTCAGAGATCTTCTGCGCCAGGTCAGCGTCCTTGGCTGCAGTTTCCATGGAAAGATCCTGTTCGCGTGCATCATGTTTGGCATCAAGCTCTGCCATACTGGTGCTGAGGTCCTGAGTCATCCTCTCGATCAAATCTTTTAGCTGCTGCTCCAAGCCATTGTTCTTGGTCTCCATCCCCGCCAGTCCTGCAGACAGCTCTTCCGACAGCTTTTGTAAGTCCTCTCTCACACTGGCCTGGGACTCTACTACCTTGACATCTGCCTCAAGCAGCGCTGCCGTCAGCTCCTTGTGCAGAGCCTCCGTATCTTCCCTCAACTGCTGCTCTTCACTGCTGTGCTTCACATCCACCTCTGAAAACGCAGTCTGTAGATCCTGAACCTGCCTGTCCAGCTGCTCAGATAGCTGTTGGTGTGATGCATCATGCTTTGTATCTACTTGCTCAAGAGCAGCACTCAACTCATGGGACAACTTCTCCATGGATGCCTCAATTACCTGTGTAGTGTTGTTCATCTGGGTCGTCATTTCTTCATGAGCTGCTGCCAGTCGTGAGGTGGTCTCCTCAGTCATTGCAGCCATGGATGCCTGTACAGCAGCATCACTTAATGGAGAAACAGGAAGAACAACAACAGCAACGCATAAAGCATGGCAGTTTTTGCAAGCTCCAGAGGAATAACTCACCTTGATCTCTTCCAGCTGAGCTTCAGTCTCTCCTGAAGAGTGCGCGAGCTGCTCATTCACATGAGCTACAGTTTCATCCACTTTGTTGTTGAGTAGCTGAATGTTTTCAGCTACCTGGGCCTGTGGATAACAGGTTAGGGATGCAGGAGCCCTTCAATAAATGCTGTCCTAACTAAAGTCCTCACTAATCTCTTGACTCATCTGTTGACTCATCTTATGATAATCATTCACTCCAAGCACATTTGCATCATGACCCACAAAGGCAGGCCCAACCTATTCATTACATCACTCGGGGTTTCTCCTACAGACACAAAGCTAGACAGGAGTCCCTTATTAAAACACCAATAATTCCATGCTGCTCCATGCTACTCCATGCTGCTCCATGCACGCACCTGCTGTTGCTCAAGCTGCGATGCCATGTTTGAAGCAGAAGTCTCTAGCTTCCTTTCAACTTCCTCAGCTGCTGCAGTCATTTCATCCCTCATCTGGTTTGAGGTGTCGTGTAGCTCTTGTGACGCTGCATCCAGCCTGGCCCCCACTTCCTGCCTCAGAGCCTCCAGTTGAGACTTTGTTTCCTGATCAATTGTTAAGGGAAAGTACAATTTGGAGTGAGAGGAGTAGGAACTGCAGCGGTGAAAATGCAATGGTCACTTGTAGCATGAGGTATGGAATTTATGGTCGCTAGCAGGATGAAGCATGGAATTAATGGTCGCTAGCAGCAAGAGGCATGCAAGTCCTACAACTTCAAATATGAAACAATCCCGAGGTTCCTGATTTAACACTCAGGTATGTTAGAGAGCTGCATTCAGTTACAAACAGGACAATTCTGCCCTTGCCACCTCACCTCCCTGTCTACACCAGCTTGCTGCTCTAAAGCATTATCTTTGATCTCCATTTGTCTCTGCAGCTCCTCAACTGCCGTGGCCATGTCCCCCCTCATTGTGGACAAGGTCTCATCCATCCTAGCCTCCAGTGCTGCCTCAGTATCACGTGAGGAAGCCAGGGCAGCATCTATTCTCAGCTCCAGTGCCGCTGCCGCTGCTTCTGCAGCTGCTGCTGCTCGAGTCAAGGACGCATCAGTCGCCTCAGCAGCAGCTGCTAGTGCCGCCTCCACCTCCTCTCTGTTATTGTTGATACGGATGGAAAGCGCTTCGTCAGCGCTAGCAAGAGCTTCTGCTGTGGCATCAAGCTTGGTTTTGGTCTCTACCAGGCGGGCATCAGTTGTAGCCGCAGCTTCTTGAATCTTGACCTCTACCGCAGCCTACAAGGAAGGATAACTATTCAGCACAGATTCAAACTTGATACGTGATAAGGATCTTTACATGAAGTCATACAACAGGATCTTTACATGAAGCCATACCAGAAGATCTTTACATGAAGTCATACAACAGGATATTTACATGAAGCCATACAACAGGATATTTACATGAAGCCATACAACAAGATCTTTACATGAAGCCATACAACAGGATATTTACA
>BEGY01000071.1:56322-71989 GCA_002335675.1 Chlamydomonas eustigma | reverse complement strand
CATGAAGCCATACAACAGGATATTTACATGAAGCCATACAACAAGATCTTTACATGAAGTCATACAACAGGATCTTTACATGAAGCCATACAACAGGATCTTTACATGAAGCCATACAACAGGATCTTTACATGAAGCCATACAACAGGATCTTTACATGAAGCCATACAACAGGATCTTTACATGAAGCCATACAACAGGATCTTTACATGAAGCCATACAACAGGATCTTTACATGAAGCCATACAACAGGATATTTACATGAAGCCATACAACAAGATCTTTACATGAAGTCATACAACAGGATCTTTACATGAAGTCATACAACAGGATCTTTACATGAAGCCATACAACAGGATCTTTACATGAAGCCATACAACAGGATCTTTACATGAAGCCATACAACAGGATCTTTACATGAAGCCATACAACAAGATCTTCATCAACACAATGCAAGAATCCTTCTTCCTTCTATTCGGCTGTACCACAAGTCGGATGTACCTTAAGATCAGCCAGGGATGCATCAAGGGCCTCCTTGCTCTGGGTGAGGTTAGTTGTGACAGCCTCCATAGAGGCAGTCAGCTCCTCTGTAACATGCTTGAGAGAATCTTGGACGGTCAAGTTCAGCTGAAAAGTGAGGATCATATGAAATATCAGGGAGGAAATACACATGAAACACTACAAGCCATGATATCTGCAGTACAGTTGTGATGAAGCTACATGAAGCTGCAGCCTCTTCATTACAAACTTTCATCACCTCCTCTAGGGCCTTCTCCATGTTGCCTGCAGAGGCAGAGATGCTGGCCGCCATCTCCTCCTTCAGGAGCTGCATGGAAGCTTCATTCTGTGCCTCAGCTGCCTGCATCTTCTCATCAGCTTCCTTCAGCTGCTCCACAACGCCAGCCTCTGTCCTTGCTAGTGCAGCTGCTTGCTCAGCTGCTAGGGTACTCGCTTGCTGAGCAGATTCCTCGAGTTGAACAGTCACTCCCTGCTCAAGCTATGTTTCAAAAAGGGAAAAAAGTCAACTGAGCTTCTTTGTCATGCAAAAACACTTTGCCATGTTGTTCTTCAAATTTCAATGATCATTTCTCATTTGGTTGGATGAAAGTAGCATGAAGATTTAAAGACAACTGGTGATCTGGGGGGCTACCTGCTTCAGGCTGTCCTCTAACTTTATGTCAGCTTCGTCAAGTTTCTCTCCCAGGTACACCTCCAGCCTGGCAACCTCGTCCTCCATCATGATCTCCTGCTCCTTGATCTGAGAAAGAGGAAGAAGGAACAGAGAACAAGCTGTTGCGGTCAGTCAGAGAATCAAGGAGGTTTCGATTACTCTGCATGGCTGAACTGGGAAGCTTGAAAATTAAGGTTGGCTTTTTACACGAGGCCTTATGATTTGAAAGGTCCAAATTAATTTAGTTGTGTATGTGGAAACTTTGCTATGGGTCATTTGATTAGATTTGAACGGATGATGTTGAGCTCAAGGCAAACAAGAAGCATTTTTATCTCCTGTGGACTACATGACTCACTTTCTCATGTAGCTGATCCAGTCTTCGCTCAGTGTCCACTTGCTGCTTAGCCATGACGGACTCATTCACCTGAAGGGCCCATTTCAAACACATTCAGAGAACGTATTGATGTGGTACTACCACAACCTAAGGTACGTGAAATATTGAAAGAGCCTATTACCAGCTGGTTGCGCTCCATCTTATCGTCAAGAGCCTTCAAACCAAAAGATAAACCCTCTTCAGCTTTGGCTAAACCCTCAGTGATGGTCTCGGAAAGCTGGCGCTTGGTGGTCTCAAGCTCCTATGTGTACACAGGATCACATGGAATGGCACAGGTTCATACTCCTTCATTGTCAATTACTATGCCATTATTGGTATCATTCCCTCTATTTTATTACTAATAATCATGGGATTCAAAGATTTTAAGCTCATCAACAACTCACTTTGTTGTGGTCCTTCTTTGAGTTGCTGAGGTCAAGGCTGAGTGTTCCCAACTTATCACCCAAGTCCTCAAACATGGAGGCAAGCTGCAGCATTGTAGTAGAGAGTCCCTCTATTTTCCCATTTATAAAACTCATAATTAGGTCGTTGACCCAATGAAGATTCATGCATTTCAGAAATATATGTAGCCGCATATGCAATGATCATCATACGTACCCAACATCCACAGGAATGCTGAGTATTTGCATTAATGCGCTTCAGAATGCAGCTTTCATCTCCCACCTGTATCTCGTGTGTCCTGTGCTTCTGAGAGTGTCCCTCAAGCTTCTTTTGCACATCCACAAACACATCAGAGTGTAGGGCAGTGAGCTCTGTCAGCGCCTCTCGCTCAACCTTCTCTGCCTTGAGACGGGATTTCAATTTGTCCACATCTATCCTCACTGCTCCAACCTGTGTACAAAGCATGGAGTTGAAACAATAACTACATCCCTAACATTATTGCACAGTCAAGTCAAAGAATCTCAGCCCCGCATTTCCATAAGTAAAGCTATCATTAAAATGTAGCGTCAAGATGCTTCTGCGCAAAGTTGTTGCTGTAGTTAAAACGCATCCAGAGTGCCATGCAAACAGACCTTATCCACCAGCTCATCTTCTAGAAGCTTCTTATGTGCAGCCACTGTCTCGGACAGGGCTGACAGCTCCACCCTCAGCTCCTCCTCGGTCAGCTTCTGATCCACCACATTATCATCAACCCAGCGCCGCAGCTGATCATAAGCCTGTTTTAAATGAAGGACATGCACAACTTACTTGTAAAGGAAAGTCATGAAAAAATAGTCATTGATTGGAGGTTTAATGCAGTCTTCAGAAGTCAGGAAGCGCGGCCTCAAATCTGCACATTCTCCAATGAAGCCATACGTACTGAACCCTGCATTAATAAACGTTCATGGACAGAGAGCCCTAAAAGTTGAGGCAGTTTCTAAAAAATAACCTAACTACTCAACAATAACGTGTGGCCACCAAATATCCTCTTCCCTCTCCAAATCTCACCATCTTCCTTGCAGCCTCTTCCTGGCTGAGCTTTCTGTCAACATCCTCCAGCTGCCTCCTCATCTCTTTTAAAACTACTTCCTCCAAGTCCTTACGCACCTGCTTAATAAAGGAGAGTATGTATTTTAGGACGAACACACACAGTTTGTAAGCATGTCCTTAGCATAGGGCACAGTCTCAGAAGCTCTACAAATTATGGCCACAAGCTTCCTAAGCAAAATCAGTTTTGTCTTCATGTACCTGATCTACATCTTTTCTCAATCCTTTGGCAGTGTCGGTGAGCTTGGAGTCCATGTTCCCAATCTCTGACATCACGTTTGCGATCTGGGCCCCAATCATTTCCTTCAGCTGATCTGATGTAGAGATGCGTGCCTTGATCTCCATCTTCACTATCTCCTCTAGCTTCATGCGCTCTTGTTCCAAGGCCTCCTCCATGTCACGAGCATAAGCACGAACCTAGCAACATTATTGCATTATGGCAGAAGCGATTGTTAATGATAAAATGAGGTACATCACACGTTTTTGAGTAAAGCATACACTCAAATCAACAACACGTCACCAGCCACCCTGGGGAAGCGTTGGAAGGGGTCAGATGAGCCCGAATCCATGAGTCCAAGCACAATGTGTGAGTATCTTTGACTTCTTCAGTCTACATGGCTCCTCCTCTGCTTGAGGGCTTCATTGTCTGTTCCCTCAAAATGTATGAGCATTTCATACTGCTTGAAAGTGTGCATCCTCACCTTTTGCAATGCTGCATTGATCTGTTCCCTCAAGGCTGCCTCACGATCCTCAGTGGTCCGCCTCGCCGTCTCCATCATGACTGCCAGATCTGTGACCCCCTTGTCAATACGGACCTAGCTCATTATTCATAGCAGCAGGATGATTACATGAAATATGAATCCTTGACAGGTGCATTGTACATGGAGGCGTCATGAATGTTAGTCCTATGATAGCACATGGCAGGGTCCTGCTTGCACCTTTGCTTCTGGTACATACATCCAAGCATGCCTACAAGTGACAGAGCAAGCGGCACGTATGTAAGTACAATCTCTCCTCATCGTACCTGTAGCTCAGCTTGAGACTGTGAACTGGCATTAGCAATGTCTCTCAGTGATGCCTCCAGTACTAGGAGCCTCTCCAGTGCAGCCTTCTCCTTGCGAGCATTAGCCCTTACGATGGAGGTCATAGTCTGTTCTCCTGCAGAACGTGTCTCCTCATCACGGTCTGCGGTCAAGTCCTGGTGTGTACATAGAAAAAAGTATAAACTTAATCCACATTCTGATTAGAGCCTCAATACTTGACTTTGGGGCTGACCCAGAGGTAGCAGCAGATACAACAGAAGCGCTGCTCTCACCTCCAGCTCTTTGATAGCTTTGATGAAACCCTGAGCTTTGCCCTCGATTAAAGTGACTGTTCGCGTCACTATGCTGTCTTGGGCAGCCTGCATGGCAGACTCCATATTTCGGAGATTGGTGTCAAAAGCCTGTGCATCAGCACGGCGCATGCCTTGCTCCGTAGCCAGTTGATGACCCATGCCGTTGAGGACATTCTGTAGCTCTGATATCTGAAAGGTTCAAGAGTACAACATTCTCAGCACATGCTAAAGGGATGCATGATGACACAGAAGGTGAGACTCCTAAGGGCATTAGGAGTGAAAAAGTGAAGTCAATATAACGTTGAAGACGCATCAAACTTGAATCAAACAAAGTTGAATCAACAAATGGACGGTCTCTGAGGCACTGATCATGGAATGAAACAAACAAATGATTGGAGGATGCCATCACCTGGCCTCTCAATGCACCCAGGACAGCAGCTTCCTGACTTGCAGCCTGGGAGGTATCAGAGCGCAGTCTGTCCAGCTGTGCCTCCTCTGACTGCAGCCTGCATGATCATTAGGGCAGCATAAGGACCTGCCTCAGGGCTGATAGGAAGGTGAGAATGAGTGATCAGTAGGGCAGCATAAGGACCAGCCTCAGGGCTGATAGGAAGGTGAGAATGAGTGATCAGTAGGGCAGCATAAGGACCTGCCTCAGGGCTGATAGGAAGGTGAGAATGAGTGATCAGTAGGGCAGCATAAGGACCAGCCTCAGGGCTGATAGGAAGGTGAGAATGAGTGATCAGTAGGGCAGCATAAGGACCAGCCTCAGGGCTGATAGGAAGGTGAGAATGAGTGATCAGTAGAGCAGCATAAGGACCTGCCTCAGGGCTGATAGGAAGGTGAGACATAAGTGATCAGTAGGGCAGCATAAGGACCAGCCTCAGGGCTCAGGGCTCAAGGCTGATATGAAAGGAAGTCCATGGATGAGCATCAGGGGCATCAGGAGCCATTGAAGGAGGGGCATCAGGAGCCATTGTATGTCTAAGCTATTTATGTTGCAGAAGTAATTAAGAGAATGAACAAGGAGATAAAAGAATCATACCATAGCTTTTTATTGTTCAATCCCTTTATTCACTTGTTTCATGGCCTCTTCAACATGTGTGGCTTAGATGAATATTAATGTCGGAGCTCCGAATGGACTGGACTAGCTTCAACCTAGCTCCTAATGGATTGGACTAGCTTCAACCTAGTCCACGGTGGTGTACTGCATCAAAACAGGTTGATACCTTGCGTTTAGCCTCTCTACTGCAGAGTGCAAGGACCCTCCAGCAGCCTGAGCTTCATTCCTATATGCATCCACCTGCAGTAGCATCATGCAGCAGAACATGATATTGCAAGAGAGAGAAACATTATTCATGATGCCCTTAGTATATAGTCGCTACCATCACAGAGCATTAGAACATAATACGTGATGCCCTTAGTATGTAGGCGCTACCATCACAGAGCACTGGAATGGATGCCTCTTACCTCTCTGTTTAGGGCAGCAAGATCATTCATGTACTGCTGTTGTTGACGGCGGCTCTCCTCCCTCTGCTGTACAAAGGCCTCCCCCGCTGCTCTCCGCTGCTCCTCCATCATTGCTGCAGCCCCCTCCGCAAACTGACGTGATAGTCTCTCAACTGAGGCCTAACCATCCAAACAAAGCCAGGTAAGGTAAATTTGAGGTCATGTAAAAAAACGCTTATCAGAAAATAGAAGTAGCTTCACTTGAGAGGCTAGCATCCTCCAAGCAGAGATTTCAGAATCCATGTGGCTTGCATAAAAACTTCAAGCTCTCACTTGTGCAGCTGCTCTTTCTGCGGATGCCCGATGCATCTCGTCCGCCAGCATCGTCATCTGTCCTCTCATCTCAGCATTGGCACGTAGACTGTCTGTCAACTGTGCATTTAGAGACTGTACTTTTGTGTCCTGCTGTCTCATGTCAGCTGCCATGCCCATGACCTGAAGAAATTTAATTAATCTTTGATACAATTAAGCATCAATGATACAGTAAACATAACATTTACAAGAGATATAAAAACAAGATACACTTAAGCATCAATGATACAGTAAACATAACATTACAAACAATATAAATACAAGATAACTGCAGTCCTATTTATAGCTGGTGACCTTCATGAGTTATTCCATTTGATCTTCCTCAATATTTTGTTCATGCTGATAACTTTGCTGCAGTCTTATCGGCTTAACATTCTAGCAGCTGATAAAGGTTCCCCTTCATTCACACTCCCCACACTTCAAGCAATCATCACCTGCTGTTGGAGTTGCGTGGAACCTGAGAGCGCCCCCTCGTATCTCAATCTGAGATCACTCAGCTCTGCTCCTGCTCTGCTCATATCACTGATCAAGGTGGCCACGCGCTGCTGTTGCATGTCATAAGCACGGGTGGCCTCGTTTGACTGTGAAGGGTCCAAGAGACAAGTGTTGTAGATGAAACAAAATCTTTCATGCAATACGTCAGTCAATTTTAAAGCAAGGCCAAAGACATCCATTTCTGATCCTGCTGTCAGTCGCTTATGAGATCAGAGGTACGCATGCTATTCACTATTGCTCTGGATTGTTTTTTAAACATGAGTCCAGCTCTGATAACTTACACCTCCTGTACCTCCGTCTGCTAGTTGCTACAACCCCCCTTGTCACCTGTCGCTCAGCGCTGACTAATCTGTTCTCCAGCATCAAAAGGCGCTCCTCCATGGCAGCTTGCTGCCGGCTCTGCTGGTTCACCGCCATGTTGAGAGGCTCCAAGTGATGAGCGGACAGTCCGCCTCCGCTATTCTGAGGGACAGCTAAGCGGGGGTCGGGTAACTCATAGCGGAGCATTTGCGGCCTCTCTGCCATGAAGATGCGCTCTTGCTGCAAGATTGGAAGGAAATTGATGCAAGTGGGGTAGTTCAGATAATGTGTGATGTATAAAATGAGGCCAAGGGCTCAAGAGCTAACTTGGTGTGTGTTCGAGTCCAGTGGAAGTGACTTTAGGCCATGATAAGAACTCATGCTCAGAGCTGACAGCTATAAAATTTGAGGAACATTCAATTTGAGACAGTTTCTAACATGCTCGTACTTCTCGCAATCACATTGAAGTTGAGGCATGTGAACACCTTCCCCTTCCCTTGAGACCTCACCTCTAGTGGTGGTAGCTTCATTGCCCTGTTAGCATCAAATGAGCTCCATGCAGGTCTGGGCAGCCCTGCTGCAACCTGTTCGATGTTGCCCACAGGCAGCATGGGATTGTCGTACTCTCCTGGTTGTCCAAAAGATGCACCTTTGCGGAAGGGTGAAGGAGGTATCCCCCGCATAACCTTCGCCATTTCTTCACTTTGATTTTGTGGCATGGAGGATGTCACGCTCTTCTGTAACTGGATTTTATTTTAACGATAGAATATGTGTAAAATTTCAAATAATATATAAGATGAGCTAAGGTATCATACAATGTTCGATGTCGTGACAAATAGGTAGCTTTGAACACATATTTCACCAGAATGACGACTTATCCAATTTACACTCTCTGCAATATAACAATTGTTTCACACTGTCAGCTACTCTCAAGGAAACTTTCACAATTCTTCGATGCAGCAGTACAGGTTAAGCCGCGGTTCCTAACATAAACATCGGTGTCACTTTGCCTGAAATCAATCATTCACTCCATATACTTGTAAAATTATGAATACCTAAACATCAACTAGGTATGCCGGTTCCGACATGACTTCCTCAGCTTTCAAGGAAGATCTCAGTAGGGCGTCAATGTCCTGTGAAGAAGTAAAACAGGTGGAATATTATATGCTTAAAAAATCGCAGGTATATAATATGTCTATCTGGATATGTTATCAAGATTTCTGGAAAAACTCACAGTGTATTTCAAAATACCGGAGTCATCGTGTCTGAAAATGGTCTCAGTACCATCAAGCACCACCGTTCCACCTTGCTGAACAACCAAACTTTGATCAGGAGGACTCAATTCACCCCCTGCATTTATTCTGATTCGGCTTCAGTACGAATCGGCTTCAGTTACGTGTGTATCAGCTTCACGTATACAACAGAAGACTAGGCAGTGAACATCCGTCTGTTGAGCAAATATTCCCAAGAAGCGTACCTGGAGATAATAGCACAGAGGCGGCGATACAATGAATAAGATATAGAACATTGTAGCACAGCAGCGCCTTACCTGAGAAGACACAGACCTTTCATTTTCTTTAACATTCCACTCCACAACTTACATTTGGGCAGAATGGCCACCATATTGAACAACCTCAAGGTGGCCAGCTCCATAGGTCTCTGGTATCCAGTTCCCAGGACATCAAAAGGTGTCGGACCTTCAAACACTGGCTTGCTACTCTTATCGCCAAGGTAGCCACGGAAGACCTGAACAGGGTTTAAGAAGTATGTAGCTCTGCAGGCTTCATGCCTGATATTGATTGATAGTCGGAAGAAGCATGGCAGAGTACATGTGCAGGGTAACATGTAGTTCCACAATACGTGATATAGAAGCATATCAATTTTCAACTCCTTCAGAACTGATATCAAAGGATTACCTCTTGCAAGGTACTGATATCAAAGGATTACCTCTTGCAAGGTTCCAGGGGAACCAATTCCAGCACACATAGTGATGAGTTTAGCGTAAGGACTGATCTGCAAAAATATAGTGAAATATTCAAAAATAACCACTGCATGAACTTCTCTTTAGAGGAATAGTGCTGAATGGATAATCTGGGTGGTGTTTAAAGATTAGCACTGACCTCAAGCCCTGGCGCAAAGCCTGGTGAGAAACCAAGGGCTTTGTATGCAGTGGCCTCTGGGTCAGCATACAGCCGGTCTGAAGGGAATTTTAGTGCTCTGGAGAACTCCTACAGAGGACGGATCATGACAGGAATAATGAGTCGACTAGGATGGAATTATAAAACGAATGGGCAAGCTGACGAGCACACCCAGCAATCTACAGATTTCAGAGGATCTAAGCATGATGTTCATTACATACAGAAGAACATTGAAGGGAGACAGAATGTCTCTTCCAATCTGCAGGAATGGTTTCAAATCAGCCAGAAATAGTGTTTGCTTTGGGATTGCTCATTTCTGAATAGGGTTCAAGTTAAAGTTATACAGGGTTTACAGTTCAAACATAAACAGCTTCTTGAAGTATTCCTTGAACGATAGGGTCTACCATTCAAGAGCTTCATGCCAGTTTACCTGTGCGTTTGCTGCACTCCCTATCCCAACAACAAAGACCTTTACGCCCGAGTCCTCAAGAGTTGGGAGCACCTGCATTGACAATGCAAACTGCCTTACAGAACAGTAGGGTACTCACAACTACACAAGATATTTGGAATGACAAAGTGATAGCTGGTAAGTCAGCCAGCTTGGACGTATCATAGGGATGTGCAACAGAATTAATGCAGTGTCCATTCATACTATTCATACAAGCTTCAAAGTACCTTCACTAACTTCTGCGCATATTCCCAAGAACTTAGGTCAGCAAAATGTGTCAGAAAGGGTATTGCAACCTTAGTGCCAGGTTCAGCCTGCAAAAGGCAACTTTGTATAAATATGGGTCCCATTATTCCTGTGGTTCATGATTCTAGCCAAGCCCACCTGCCACAAGGACAACAGCTCTACCCGCTCATTAGTATTTGCCTTCACAACAGAGATGCCTTTTAATTGATTGTACTCAAGACCAGCTTGCACAGATACAGTAGTTCTTTTTGATGCTTTGGTGTTTTTCAACCTCGTGAGCGAGATATTTCTGGCACTGTGCGAGCTATAATTCAAATTACTGAACGAATTCATTTTAAGTAGAAGAGTTGTTATAAGGGGACGTTCTTTCTTCAAAACTGTCTCACGTACGTCGTAAAACGTACTTGATTCAGACATTATGAAATTTATAGCACAACAATGTGACTGGTCACCATGCTGTTCATCCTGGTAAAGAGAGATCTTGTCTCCACTCATCCCAGTCACTTTGCGGGAGGCAAACATGCGTTCCTTTGCACGGCTCAGACGTTAGCTTCTGAAGGTCGGGTAAAATGGCAGCTATGTTTTGAACTTTTAAATCTTTTACCCCACGTATCACATCGGAGACCTAATGCCCAAGTCTTCTCTCCTGGTGCAGGTCACGATGTACATGTCGTAACTATCAGCAGTAAGGCTCAACTCTTGGTGGCTGCTGCCTCTGGTGGTAAACCAAGCTGCAGCCTTACCCAGCTCATGATCTCGTCAACACAATCCCACCACCGCACTGCTAATACAGCTGCTGTTGTAACAGTTAATAGCCTGCCCCAAGTAGTCACATGGCAAGAAACCCTACAACCAAAATCACTACCATCCTCATACTTGTATCATGCCCATGATGAAACATTCCCAGGCAGCTCTAGTCAATCCATCGGCAATATTGAGAAGTCAGCCCAGGATCACACTGGCATATCATTAAGGGTAGAGATTGAGGGGTCGCTCCGTTACCATGTTGTCCTAAGGAATGATGAGGACATCAGGAATCATGTGAAAGAACAGAATCCCAAGGCAGATGAGGAGGCACCACACTGCTCTCCCATCTGGGGTGTGAATCAGTCCTCACAACTCGGGGTGCTCCACACCATCCACACTTTGCTTGCTGAGGCCAGGACAAGGATGGCATATCTAAATGATGACAGCTGCACAGCTGAGTTCATTCCTGACACGATGGCCTCGGGGCATACTAATGGACAACAGAGGGCCATGGCTGCTGGCTGCTGGATCATCCTTGATGCGGATGACAGTCAGCTGAGTCCAGCAGGTACAACACTGGAAGCAACATCAGAAGTACTTGGAACAGTTCTTGGAGGAATGACAATAAAAGAAGAGATAACAGAGGCAGTAGAAACCTCAGCAGAAGGAATTGATCAAGCTGCTGATATAGCGCCTGGGAAGGTGACAAGGGTAGATGCATTATCAGGGAGAGTTTGTCAGGCTTCTGGCCAGAGTGCTGCTGTTGAGAAGCCACCACTGGTCAGTCAATCACAAGGTGGGAGGAAGACATCAGGGAGCAGTACTGCACCTCATCCTAGCTTGTTTTCTGCAGTGGTGGGAAGGTGGGGTAGACGCTGTCTGGCACTAGTGCAGAATGTGCACTTTCTGCCATTCGGTCCCTCTGGTACTGCACCTCGTTCCCACGACCTCATTCAGGTATGGGGTGTTATTAGAACAAAAAGATCCTGTGTGTGAATGAGTGTGAGGATCGCTCTTAGAATGATATGTGTAAAGTTGAAAAGTTGACTATTTTATGTCGCCTAGCTCTGTGACAGGACATCGGTATTTGTTATCGCCAGTGCATGCAATGTTTATGTTGCCCTCAATGTGCAGGCCTGGAACAGTGTGGGTGGCATCCTCTGTGTCTCAGAGTTTATCAAAGTATACATTGAAGAGAACTGGCCCCCTCTTATCCACAATCCAACACTGGAGTTTGGCGAGAAGAAATGCTCACAGTCAAAGCCTTCTTCGCACATTGTAGCAGTGGAAGCAGTGGAGGATGGAGGCCATGATGATGTCACATGCCTTGAAAGAGGCCAGGGTGATACTCCATGCATGGATGATGACAAAAGTCAGCAGGGCAACAAAATCCCCTCACTTCACAAGGTCCTGTTGTCTGCATGGGGCTGCTTTGGTCAGCCACCCTTCCCTGACTTCGGAGCCCTTGCTGTACAGAGGATGCTGAGGAGATTGCAGGCAGCCTCGACAAGTAGCTGTGTAGATGAACTTTTTCTGGACTCTGCCACACCGGTAGTAGCTGATGATGATGCTCCCTGTTGTAATGAATGTGGTGCTTTATCAAGTAAGACAGCACCTGAAGATTATTTGAGGGGGCAGTTGGTGGGTGGTTGTTGTGTGGGGGTGATGAAGTTAACGCCTGAGAAAGGATGCAGCATCGTCCTGCAGCTGGCAAGGCTGATGCCAAACGTATGGTGGGTAAACTGCACATGTAGTTATCATTTAGAACTGTGATTCATTCAATTCACCTAATTTGGTCTTTGTAATGGTTTCATATGTTATTTCTCTTCACACAAATTCTCAGCATCTATGAGCTCATCTGTTATCATCCCATGAAGTGCCCATGATGTCATCCCAGATTCTTGATAACTTCCTCTACACAGCTTCATGGCTGTGTCTGGAGACCCACACATTAAATTGCTTACAAAGAACATCCCAAATCTGAAGGTGAAAGCCATCCAATCCAGATCAATCTCGCCATAATGCTGCGTGCAATCGAATCTGAACTACAAGCTTTGTCATGAGCCTACATGCTGTGATTGCAACTGTTGTTTCTTCTGTTGAATATTTCTGATCCCTGTATCCCTGTGTCCCTGTGTGATGTTTTACACAGGTGATAGATCCTGTGTCAGATGTGGATCAGGTGCTTAAGGACATGGATGTTGTGATTGCACCCTCCTTATGGCTTGAGGCCTGGGGCATGGTGGTCACGGAGGCTGTCCTCAGAGGGATACCCACTATTGTCAGTCATTTAGGTGAGCTGGTGACTATAATGTGTATGATAGCAGTGCGATCCTCCATGTTGTGCTGAGAGGACACATAGCTCTTTATTTCCAGATTTAACATGATCCATAGCCATGCAGCTGTACTCCATCCTCATGAGGAGGTAAATCGCAAGATGTGTCACTTAAAAAACACTTGTATGTGTTTGTATGTCATGTGTGGATACGTCCTGTAAGACTGCAGGTGGTCTTCCAGAAGCTGGATTAGGAATGAGTGCGTTGGTTGAAGTACACCCAATAATTATCCCTGAGGACAGTCACACAGGCACTCCCACCTGGTCTCAGAGAGAATATCCAGGCCAGGAGGTATGCGAGAGAATCGATTTTCTTTTGTTAACGCTGCCATTTGCCGTGGAAATGAGTTTTTTTGTCAACTATGCATTTGTACACTAGGTACAGGAGCCCTAACAAAACTGATTTATTGGTCAACCTGTGTGTGATGCCTGTACTTGCAGGTCAGCCGTTGGATGGAAGAAATCATTAACGTCTTAAGAGACATTCGCCAATTTGAAAACGTGAGCAAAGAATGCCGTCGAACAGGGCTTGAATTTGTGACCCGGGGAGCGTTTCATGCTAAACAAGAGTTCTTCGCGTGGCTTCGGAATCTCTAACAACGTCATTTAAGATTTATTATGCTCATCTCGCTTGGGATGTCAGGAGGTACGCCCAAGTATTAAGTATGTAGCTGTAGCTTCCATGTTGCCGAGCAGCTGAGGGGATCGAACACCGCCCCTCATTGGAGGGACATTCATGTCTCTTTAGATCTGTATGGCAGCACCTGTTGTGTAGCTAGAACTTTTGCGACATATGCATTTGTCTCTACTGTGCTATTCTCAAACCAGTAAGGGTCCGTCAGCAACAGCCGATGCCATCGTCTTATTGACATAGAGTTTTTGAGAATTGCTTCGATTCAACGTGGTCTTTATACGATTTGTACGTTTCGGCATAGCTGTTGCAGCACATCAAAGGCGAAGCTCTTTAACTACTGAAGAACTGCCGTTTCGAACTTGACGGTGATTGGAACTGGCATTCAAATCCTGGCCAAGGTAAACAGGTGAGTGTGATCAACATTCCAGACTAAAAATATGTCGGAGTTCTCCTTTTGGCGGGCGAGCAGATTCATCACATTCATGTCATTCGATACTCCAGACGATTATCAATGCAACAAATTAGGCATTAAGCAGAGTCCTTCAGCCCGATGCAGAAGATGATCATTTCATGACGGCGATTGTGTCTCATGAATGTTTTGGAATTATCTATGGGGGATGAGTCATCAAGTTGTGCATAGGTTCTGATTCTGATCTTTTGTCATCACTGATCAGGTGCAGCTGCAGACACAGTTGTCATTGCCGCTGTCAAACCAGGTGTTAAAAGAACTTGCTAGCGAAGTTGCTCAAGAGATCGTCTTCAGGAGCAGATGAGAAAGCAGAAGGGACAGCTTGGGCCTGCCAGCTCTACCTGTACACAGCTTGGGCCTGCCAGCTCTTCCTGTACACAGTCATCAGCAAGTTGCATACATGAGAGTAGAGTTGTTACTGTTGTAGTATCTTCATCAACAACTAAACGCACATCAAGAACCTCAATAACTTCATCATGCCTCTCTACCTGGATGCTGGCTTCCCTGCTACTGCTTGTCATCTCTCTAACCCAGCCTACAGTCGCATCAGTTCACACTTTCTCAACTGTCACTAGCAGTAATGGAATAAGGAGCCTCAATCAGAATATTAGAGTAAGAAGACTGGTTGAGTCATACAGCAGGCAGCAAAATGCTGGTAGTGCCGCTGATGAGTCATACAGCAGGCAGCAAAATGCTGGTAGTGCCGCTGATGAGTCATACAGCAGGCAGCAAAATGCTGGAAGTGCCGCTGATGAGGCTCTCCGCTTTGATAGTATTGATGATGATCTCAAAGGAGATGTCTCCCTGCAACACAATCTTGGACCAACAAGAGGTCTGGTGAAATACACGCAGCAGCAGGAGCAGCAGATACAGCAACCTTCTCTTAGTGACAAGCATGCAGATAAAACAGGAGGCGAGAATATACAACTAACAAGCAGGGTTCTTAGAACTACGACACTAGCAGGAGGACATCATCATTCCCTTGCAGCAAGATCTACAAGTAGATCTCTTCATCATTTATCCTCAGACAGCAGTACAGATGTCCGCCGCCTCCTGAGTAGTACTGCATCCCAGCAGCCTGGAAACTATCAGCCTCCGCCTTCTGTATCCCCCACGTACCCGGCATCCAATCCTCAATACCCTCCAGCTGTAGGCTATCCTCCTACTTACAAAAACCCTGCACCACTGCTTCCCCTGATGCCCCCACTCTTTCCTTCACCACCATATCCCCCATCTCCATCTCCACCACCTCCTCACCTACCACCCTCTCCTGAATCTCCTTTCCCACATCCTCCTAATCCTCCATCTCCTGCACCACCGCTTCCCCTGATGCCCCCACCCTCCCCTTCACCACCCTATCCCCCCTCTCCATCTCCACCACCTCAACCACCTCCTCAGCTACCACCCTCTCCTTTACCACCCTTCCCATATCCTCCCAATCCTCCATCTCCTTCACCACCTCAACCTCTTCCACCTTCCCCTCATCCTCCTCAACCGCCATTCCCTCCTTCCCCTCCATCTCCACCTCCATCTCCTCCGTCTCCTCCTTCCCCGCCACCGGTCCCTCCTCCATCACCTCCTCATCCTCCTGGTTTTGTAAATTTCCCTCCAGCACCTCCATTTCCTCCTCTGCCTCCAAAATCTCCACCTCCATCTCCTCCCCTCC
>BEGY01000071.1:11311-56205 GCA_002335675.1 Chlamydomonas eustigma | reverse complement strand
CCCTCCTCCACCCCACCAGTGCCTCCTCCCTCACCTTCACCACCTCTTCCACCTTTACCCTTCCCTCCACCTCCACCACCAACACTTCCGCCGGCCCCTCCCCAACCCTACCCTCCGCCCCCCCCTTCTCCTCCTTATATCCCTCCTGGACTCCCTCCTCCATCACCATCCCCTCCTTCACCACCTCCCACTCCGCCGAAACCACCGCCACCTCTCCCCGCTATTGCCATTGCACTGAATACCACCTCTGCAGCTCTATTGTCTGTCATCAATGGTCCTTGCTCTGCACTCACCACCGCAATCAATCCATACATAGCCGCATCGTTCCCTGCAGGCAGCTCCAATCTTTCCATCTGCAATGCCAACATCGAATTGGCTCCCAACGGTGGAGTTATGTACTCTGTCACCCTCCTTATCCATTACACCAATCAAGCTGATGCTCTGGCCTTCCAACTCAATGTAGGGAGTAACGAGCAGTTCTGGTCATCACTGCTGTCAGTCCTCCAAGTAGATGCTTGTCACCTGACGACTCAAGAAATGTTCTATTCCTCCATAGCTATCTCCTCGATGAGCCCCACACTTACTTCCTCCAAAGGAGCATGTGTGAATGCCGTAGCTGCAGAAGCTAGTGGAAGCGGACCTTGCACAGTCAGTCCACTTTGTCCTCCACCCTCTCCTGCTTCCCCACCACCTGCTTTACCTATGCCAATAATCAATTCATTGTCCCCCCTCCCGCCCTCATCGTATGTTGCTCCCGTCATCAGCGTTGCTACTGCAGCTGATGCTAATCCACCGCCTCCTCCGCCTCCGCCTCCTCCACCACCACCTCCTCCCACACCGGGCTTCTATAACATCTACCCACCTCCTCCGCCTCCCCCGCCTCCTCCTCCCTTGAAAGTGGGGAATACAAGGCCACCACACCCTCCCTCTCCGCTACCTCCCCCAGGTCCTCCCCTACCTTCCATCACTCTGCAATTCACCCTGAGCATGGACTACAGTCAGCTTGCAGCCTCAATTTCTGCTCTGGGATCATTCAAGGCTTCATTTTTGTCACAAGTTGTAAATGTGTCTGGACTACCTCCCAGCAGTGTGTCCATCATCTCCGTGGCTCCTGGGTCAACCATGGTGGTTGCTGCCCTGTCCTTCCCCTCTCAGTGGCAACTCTCTCAGGTTTGTGATAGCAGATAAGCTCATAGTAATCTGGAGTGCACATGCAGCAGAGCTGGGATGTTGTTGAGTATGGTTATGAGAAAGTGATGAAAATGTGGAAACTTAGGGGGGCCTGACAAGAGGTAATAAAGAAGATTGTGATCATAACTTCTTCATCCTGATATTTTTTAGAAGATCATCATTTGGACGATGAATCTGAGCATCTGAATCATGTCCCTGTTGCTGTTGAACACTTATCTCTGAATTATGTCCCAGTCGCTGTTACACACTTATCATCTGGACCATCTTCCTTTCATCAATACCTCTCACACTCTCTTGCTATTTGTCATACAGGTCACAACCTCCTTGTACAGCCTCACAGGCCCTGCTTTCTTCTCCACCCTTTCCAAGGGCTTCACACAGACATACGGCATCACTGCAGCCTCTGCTGCAGTCTTTGAGGGAGTACTAGACCCTCCGCCATCACCTCTTTCGCCTGCGGCCCCCCCTGTGAAATCTCCCCCTCCTACCTCTCGCACTCCGCCCTCCCCCTTCCCGCCACACCCCCCTGTAGCGGAGCATCCTCCGCCACCTTCTCCCCATGTGTTGTCCCCTGCCCTGCCGCCCCCTGCTTCTTCTTCTCCGCCCTCTCCTGCTCCGTTATCACCACCCCCGCCTTCTCCAAAGCTGCCATCGCCACATTCATTACCGTCACCATCGCCATCATTGCCATCGCCTTCACCCTTTCCTCCACCACCTTCACCCTTTCCTCCACCATCTTCACCCTTTCCTCAACCACCTTCACCCCTTCCTCCATCACCTTCACCATCTCATTCCCCGCCATCGCCATCACCTCTGTCAAAACCATCTATTACCTTTCCACCTACACCTTCTCCCATGCTTTCTCCCTCACCTCCTAATCCTTCTGGTGTCATCACTACACCTTCACCATCTTCCTCCTTGCAGGACCTTCCCTCACCTCTGTCAGTTCCGCCTCCTTCCCCCTCTGCCCTTACTAGCCCAATGGCCCTCCCACGCCCACCCGGTCAACAGTCACATGGGAGCCCTCCAGTTAGTAGTACTTGGAACTCACCACCACAAGCACCAACAGGCAGTACATTCTCTCCACCTACAGGGGAGAAGGCGGTAACTGCTCCACCTAACTATCTGCAGCAGGGATCTTCAACTTCTACCACATTTTTGCCATCAGACAACTCAGCCTCTGGCACTTTGCCTCCCCCACCAACACCTGCTCCAGGGACATCATCAGCAGTGGTTGGAGCGTCTTTAAGTGGAGCATCCTCTAGCACAAGCTCTGTCACACCCATCATCATCGCGGTTGTAGTGCCTGTGGCAGTAGTGGCAGTACTGGGTGCCGGCACTCTTTTGTACTTGAGGAAGAAGAGAGAGGAGAGGGCTTTCTCTGACATGATGACTCCTTATGATCTCCCTGAGCACCTCTCTGCATCAGCCACCACGTACACTCCCAGCCCGCACAGCAGTGCTGGAGGCGGTGGGGAGGCAGGCCGCCATCCTGCTTCTAGTCCTGGCAGTGTGGACAGTGCCGAGCTGAGGTACCAGCCGGGCCCTGGCTGGAGATAGGGATCACTGCATATTTCGTTGGACCTCCTTTCTTGCTTTACTTGCTTCTGGTAGTGGACTATTAGTCAACTCGGTCACATTTCTTCGTGCTGCAGATTTCGTCACATGCATTATTAAGGCATGCGCTGCCGCCATGAGGGCTGCTTGTGATCAATAGTTCACACATGATGTCTCTTGATGTAGCATGTCATCAATTACTATTTCTGTGCATCTCTGCTTATCAAAGAGACTACTTCTTGCCGCAATGTTGCAATGGTTTTGGCGGCCTCTTCTCTATATTCTGGGCGCTGCTTAACTTCTACATTGATCTCTATCATCACTGTACATTCTTTCAACATTTTTGACCTGGGAACTTTGTATTCTCGTACTCTCGTCTGCTGTTCTTGCAGCATTTAAAAAGTTTAGAATTTACAGCAATCATGCTTGTTTTGCTTAGTTATATCTACTTGATTGATACATATTATGGTTCTTGCTTTGGTGTGTTGGTGTCTGTTGCCGTGTTCTTGCTGTGTCGGTGTCATCTCAACATTGACACAACATCTGATAAAGCAGTCGCTGCCTCCGCCTCCGCCTAAGAGTTTCTAATATGTGATGTGTTTAGTGTAGCAATAATAAAATGTTTTCATTGATCATTATAGATTGCCAAGTGAGTATTCTGCTCCATGTAAGCTGACTACAGTTTGTAAAACTGCAGACCTGAATAAAACAAATGTTTAATTTGGAAACTACGTCAGGGTCGGCTATCAGACTCGACAACTTCATGAAAAGCAGCACACAGCCTATTATTACTAGTGCCCACTGACATTTCTAAAATAAGGACTTAGCATATTATATTACACTGCATTGGCTGTCATAGTCCTGTTAGTCCTTTAAGTCCAGCGAAGCCCAAAACATGAATATCAAAAAAGTGTTGCATTATTATCACGACATCACAAACACGTTTCTTTTTAATGACCACTGCTCTTAGCTTGCAGCTCCTGAACTGTTGCATGGAGGTTAGGCGGAAATGCTTGACCGGGATATCTCACCCCAGCCAAAATCTTGCGGTCCAGATGCTCCCACAAGTATGAATCAACTACCATGGAGTACGGAGATTGACTGAATGCTCTTGAAGGGGCCATGCGGTCATTGACCATGTATGTCCATCCGTATGTTGTCTTGATGGTCTCCTCAAGGAAGGAGGAGTAGAGGCCACATGATCTTTCCAAGTACCCAGGGCCACTCAGGTTGAACGTTTGTTGAAGTTCATATGCGCCCCCTGCATTCAAGAGGGGGAAGATAGCGACTATAGCGACTGCTAACTGTATTTATCATATCCATGCATGTGATTACCATGAAGGGGAGACTGCTTAGACTGCTATGAAAGTCCTAACTATAATTGCATCATGCTGTACTGATGTCTCGCTTTCATGCAATTCATAAAGTGGACATGTGAAATGCTTTTGTCATCATCTGCTGATAAATGTTTGGCCGCCAAGTGAAACACATAAGATAGTTGTTTGTTCATGATCAATGATCATGTTACAAGCAGTACAAGCAGTGCGGACTATGACCTTTACATTTGTGTCTTCATTGGGAGCTGTGCACAAGCAAATGGGGATCTAGGTAGCAATCTACCTAGAAATATGTCAATGTAGCTGAAGGGGATCGGGGATGTGGGAGAGGCAGAGCCCAGAGACGCAGGCTTGGTTGCGAAGAAGATGACCTTAGCGGTTGCTGGTATCTTAGCTCCTCCCAGCACTGTCACATCCGCCATCTCAACTTCAACCGCATCATAGCCTCGCTCCCTGCGTCTGTGAGCCAGATAGTAGACAGCAGGTCATTATATTCAAGATCATGTATGAGCTATCAGATCATTATTTATTGTACTAATTGTACCCTGCTGATAACTGAAAAAAAAGTCTAGTGTGTCAAAACTTGCGGACAAGACCTCATCCAATAATGGAATGGAAGACACTGCTAGTGGAATGGAAGACACTGCTAGTGGAATGGAAGACACTGCTAGTGGTATGGAAGACACTGCTAGTGGAATGGAAGACACTGCTAGTGGTATGGAAGAAACTGCTAGTGGAATGGAAGACACTGCTAGTGGTATGGAAGACACTGCTAGTGGAATAGTAAGAACCAAAACAACATTGTATACAGTGAACATATACGCAGTGAACATGTATGTAGTAAGGTCCATCATCACTGCTGAACAATGTACAGTTTCAAGGCTTGAAAGGCATTTGCTGAGTAGCTAGAACCAGCTACATAATGTACACATAAATCATCTTACATGGTTGCAGCGTACTCCTCTGCTGTCACCTCATACACAAGCCCTGTGATGTTTGACCCTGCCTCCTCATATGCACCCAAGAAAGTCACTCCGGGACTGAAAGCACTGCCTTTATCCCATGAGGGATCTTGTGCTCCAATACCGCCATAAGCAGTATTGAAGCCACGTCGTAGTCCATTGATCCTTACCACACTGGGCCGCTGTACTTGGCATGTCTCCTGTATTGGAGCATGAGCAGCAGCAGAGGTAACAGCACAGATGCATGGTTAGAAGTAGAAAGTAGAATAAGCAGCATTAGCAGCATGTTCTTACACTGTTTTTGTTCAGAGAAAAGACAACTGAATCAAATAGTGTAGAGATCAAGCAGAGCAAGCAAGACAGCACCGAGTTTTGGAACAGGTTTACTGGTGAGCTATTGCTACTGTTCAAGTTTACTGGTGAGCTATTGCTACTGTTCAAGTTTACTGGTGGGCTATTGCTACTGTTCAAGTTTACTGGTGAGCTATTGCTACTGTTCAAGTTTACTGGTGAGCTATTGCTACTGTTCAAGTTACTGGTAAGCTACTGCTACTGCTCAAGTTTACTGGTAAGCTATTGCTACTGTTCAAGTTTACTGGTGGGCTATTGCTACTGTTCAAGTTTACTGGTGAGCTATTGCTACTGTTCAAGTTTACTGGTGAGCTATTGCTACTGTTCAAGTTACTGGTAAGCTATTGCTACTGCTCAAGTTTACTGGTAAGCTATTGCTACTGTTCAAGTTTACTGGTGAGCTATTGCTACTGTTCAAGTTTACAGGTGAGCTATTGCTACTGTTCAAGTTTACAGGTGAGCTATTGCTACTGTTCAAGTTTACCGGTGAGCTATTGCTACTGTTCAAGCTTACTGGTGAGCTATTGCTACTGTTCAAGTTTACTGGTGGGCTATTGCTACTGTTCAAGTTTCTGTGTCACAAAATAGGACTCCATCAGATTGCTTCACCAAATAATCTAAATAATCAGACACCTGAATTTTAAACCCTGCTAGTTTGTAATAAGGATTATATGAGTGGTTACTAGTGTGGCTATGGAGTTCTCAGCTCACCTTGAAGGACTGCGACAGAGAGGATGCCTTCTGTTTACTAATATCAACAGTTCTGAAAGCAGCAGCACGGCCGTAGAGCTGTTTGTTCCCATTTTCAGCAGTATGCACTAGGTGATATGACTTCATTGCCTCTGTAACAGTCAGCTCAGCTATGTGGAAAACAGCATCCAGCGCACCCTCATTGATGCCCATCTATTTATGACAGCAAGAAGAAATAGTGGCATTATATGAGAGGTAGATTCATGGAGGGAGGAAAGGTGTTGATAGTGTGTAGGTAAGAAAGAAGTGGAACAGGCTTGAAAGAGTATGCAGAGCAGAGGATGCACTGATGAGAATAGCAGTACACTACTCTGATGAGAAAAGCAGTATCAATTCTGAGCTAGAGCACATACAATAAGCATGAGGTCAGTGTACTGTAATACGCTGTAGTTAAGAAAGCAATACAGTAGCTAATAACAGCAAAGCACGACGCTGCTGGATTTGTCAAAGCCCTATATATTACTTACATGTCCGTATATGCAATATATGCAAACATGCTAAACATGCCAATGTTGCTGTTAAGCTTAAATTACATATATAGGTTAAGGTCATGATAATAGGATCGCACCAGATTGCAGTTTGTCTTCTCTGTTGAAGCTGTACTCATGAGGGAGCCGTAACCAAAGATGTAGTAATGAGCTGAAGTAGCGCCATTATGGCCTTCATCTCTCTTTTTACTTAAATGTACTGCTGGTTCCATGTTACTCCTGCAGTCAAGAAGTACAAGAAGTACAATAAGAGCACCACTAACTATACTGGTTCATTATATCCAAACATAATGATTTGGACACCCAGAGGTTGATTTCTATCATGGATCATGTGCTGAAGGCTAGAGGACTAAGATCATATGTCGGTTAGGCAACTCTCCCCATTACCCATATGATTGTATTGGCAGGAGCAAGTAGCTTCTGTTTAAACACTAGTGGCAGTAGCTACTGGTGAACATTAGTGGCAGTAGCTGTGTGTTTAATGCCCCTTGAAGATGATGTTGAATGCAGTAAAAGTATAAGAGATGAAATGTACTTTGAGCCTAGCTCAGAAACCAAGATGTGTTATGCTCATAAACAGGACCAGTGTTTACAGCTCATCATGCAGCTCACTCTTTACAATTGAAAGGATGACTGCACCTACTAGTACTGCCTATTACTGTTGTCATTTACAGTGTTTACAGCTCATGCGGCTCACCTGAAGTTAAAATAAGGACTGTGTCTATTGTTGCTTCCTCTTGCCTGCTCGATCAGGGACTCAACCCCAGCTATGATGAGAAGGGCAGCTAGCAGAGCACAGGCTTTTAAGACTGTATTGTTTCTTAACCAGGAGCCTTTCACAGTAGTCTGACACTCTGCTGTCCTTGCTGCCGCAGTACTGTTCTTATTAATCGACTCTTCATTTAGACTGCTAGATGAGCAGCTGGCGGAGGGTTGTACAGAAGCCTGAAAGATACAAGTGCAGTAATGTGAAGAGCTACACAAAAAGCTGTATGCAAAGCAAGCGATTGTAATTATGTGACTCGTTGCATCATACCTTTATCATGGTATCCCTGAGTGAATAACGTACCTCATGCAATACAGGAATAATCAGCACGTGGTTTGGAGCACCAGGCGCGTTAGGCTCTTCTGCACTGTGTTGCATCACGAACGTGCAGTTAAAATTTCAAAATTTAAAAAATTCTGTTTGACCAGATATTTCCAAACAAATTGCTGACTTCCTTTGGTTGATAAGAGCGTTAAGCAAAAAGGTGTGAACTGCTCTTCACGTTTCGAGGCTGGAGTTGTCCATTGAATTCGTCACAAATGAATCTTCATCACGGTCACAACTCACAGAGCGGAACATCATCATGCACGGCGATAGCGTCGATCATGCCTGCGCATTAACTAGAAATGAGGGATTTCACTCCCACGGTATCTCCGCCATTGGATCTACGGATAATCATCAATTGTACAGGTATGGACTTCTGAGCACCAGCCCCTCCAGACATCTCCACATCTAGTAGCTCAGCCTGACATGCCTCGATTGAACACTCTTCTAATACGAGACCAGTTGCACTGGCCTGCATACAACATTTTAAACATTCATACAAACCTCATGCACATGAAAGCATCTGTTACGTAGATAGTGTTCATCATAAAGTAAAGATTGATGTGGCGGGTAACCGCTTTTATGCAGCATGGATATGCTGATGTGTACTGTGAAGTGCGGTTGCTCAATATGATGATCCCGAATTTAATCAATGCTTCAAAGCTTCAGAGCCTCACCTTGCTTTCTCTCTCATGCTGTTCCTGCAAGAGCCTAAGAAAACGGTCCCTATTCCTTGCTGTCCTGTTGGGGGGATCAGCCAGTAACAACCTGGACCCTGCCTTCCGAGACAACAAACTGCGATTGCAATGAATGCGTCATCGTTAAGGTATAATATATCCAGCAGAGTATTCATAATGTTTTTAACTTAGTGGCCTAAATTCAACATGCTGGTTGTATACAAATCGCAACAGTTGACAAGCAGACATCACAATTGTCAATGGATGAACCTAAACCCTAAACCCTAAACCTCAGGTCCACAGGACCTCAGGCAAACTGCATGATCCAATGCACAGGAATATGAGGAGCATTGTAGATGCACTGTGTCATCTGCATCCTGGTGGACGAGCAGTGTTAAAACCTAGGCACTTGCCTAGGCACTAAGTGTGCAATGGGCTCCACTGCCATGTCCTCGTACAACACGTCACATGCAAGCAGCACATCAAACTGGTCCCGGAGCAGGTCTGCCTTGTTCCAGTCAAAAACGCGAGCTCTCACACCACCAGGAGAAACATGTCCTCCAGCTGCCTTCAAAGCAGAACTGCTGTTAGGAACAGAATCAGCACAAAATGTGTTGCTGTTAGGAACAGAATCAGCACACAATGTGTTGCTGTTTCCTAATCTGATTGCGTCTAGAAGCTGCGAAAGGCTGAGCTCGGTCTCTGACAAACTACCAGGTTCAGATTCACTACTTTCCTCTAATCTTGTCTGACCACCCAATCCTTGTCCTGGGTTCACGTCTCTCAGGATGAATCTGTATTCAGATGGCCTTTGCAGCCCTTGACTGAATGCAGTCATAGTCGCTGAAATCATCTCTTTTTTGCCTCTGACAGCAGCAGCAGAGTCTAGCTGAGGTAGTGACGAAGGTGACTGCTGTTCCTCTTGGTCCTCATCTCTCAGAGCTATGCCGCTTGCAGCCATGACACTACTGAGGTCTGCAAAGAATGAGGAAGGCATTTGACTTATTGATGCGTTGCAAGTCGTAGGAGATCTCATCGTCTCTACAGATGGATCCTCTGTCCCAGTACTGCGTTGCACATCCCATCCATGTAGAGGCTCTGGGTCTAGAAGAGTCCTTCGGAAATTACTTCTGTGGCTAGAACTGTTACTTCTGACATCTACCTCTCGAATCCTGACCCTTATGTGGCTCATATCATCATCTCGACTCCTGACCCTTATGTGGCTCATATCATCATCTGACTGAGGACAAGCCTCTACTGTCTTGTAAGTGATGTCTGATGTATCGTTGCAATCAACAAGGCTGATCATGTCACCGACCTCCAAATGGATACTTTCATGGCTGCTGATACTCCCGGGAGAAAGTAGTGGCAAGTCATTGGCAGCTGCGCTGAGCAGAGCACATTTGAGTGCAAGAGCCTCTCTGTCCAGCAACACCACTTCAGATGCGCCTGAAGAGACGATTTCAGAAATGGAGGTGGGGAAACAACTATATCTGACAGTATTTCATGCAATGCAGCTGTAAAATGTACGATGCATGCATGCATCCGTTATGTTGTCAGGATCATTGCACACATTCTTCATAGAATGATGACCACTGTGTGCCTAGTAGAGGTGGTAACCATTTTTATTATCAAGCATCCTGTTACAAATTCCCAACCTTTATCAGCTCTCAAGACTACCCTCTCACCTGCAAGAGAAGCTGCAATACCTGCCAGGCCTAAGCCACAACCCACATCAGCCACTCGCTTCCCTCTCACCTGCAAGGATCATGGCAAGTTGCATCAACAGGTACCTTTTATCATGGCTCTACCTGTAGATACGAGCTCAAACAGAAAAGAACATAATTCATTACATGGACTTTTGCACATTTTATCTAAACAGTTACAATATTTCACATCCTATACAACCTGCTGGTCTACAGGATGTGAGAACATAATGCTTCAAGGTCATCCCAGCATCACTTGCATTCACACTTTACCAGTTCAGGTCTGGAAAGAATTGCACGCATTCGCACTTTACCAGTTCAGGTCTTGAAAGAATTGCTTGCAGTCACACACCAGTTCAGGTCTTGAAAGAATTGCATGCAGTCACACACCAGTTCGGGTCTAGAAAGTATCATAGCTGCCAGAGCTATGGAGGATGGCCAAACTCGGGTCCAGTATGGGTCACCATCATTGATACCTGAGGCAGTATGGGTATCATTACAGTCATACCTGATGGATGCAGAGTAAAGCATAATACCTGGTTTTGCAGTTTGAATACAGAATTGCCTCATTGTAATAGAAATGAGAGCAGTGTCTCCAGGTTTACGGGAATCAAATATGAATTGATGATCAGGGGAACAAAAATAATAATGACCAGGGGTGTCTCATGTACAGATGAGACTTAACAGGGCTCGTAACTCATTACATCTATAATTATAATCATTACTATAATTATAATTATAACTCATTATGGATCTGAAATTTGATCATCTTTTGGGATAAACAATTCAAAAGAGTGATGGCTGATCTTGATTTTCAAACTCAATGATGGGATCCGCTCCTTTTAGTTTGCATTTCTGAAAAATAATTCTTTACCGCCTGCACTGATGTACATATCCAACACTTGGTCAACATCAGAAGGCATGACCAAAGTGATTGTCTCACAGCCAACGCGCAGGCGCTGTCGCAGCAGTGGGAAGGGACCAAGCTGCATACTCTCTAGCTGCACACCCTCCAAACCTTCGTGACTCCCTGCTGTGCTCTTCTCATTCGCCTCCGCAGGATTTGGAGTGGTAGCATGAGTATGGCATCTTGATTTGAGCCTAAGTGGAATAATTTATGGACTTAGATTCATGGAGGCAGGCATGGATGAAGATTCTTCAGTGAGGAAAACATGGATAAAGACATTAATGGACGCAGACAAGTGCATCTTTTCAGAGGCATGTAATGATGTGTCACGGGCAACTTAGTACCCAGCAGACATTCAACAAATAATACGTATTTTTTATAATTCAAATTAATGGTACTCAGTTCGATCATATATGTCGTTTTTTGACAGTAAGTAAGCTGGGCTCCGCACCTTTTCGCCGCAATCTTTACGAGTTGCTGAGCTGCAGAGTGCCTTGGTGACTGAAAACATTTCATGGCACTAGTTTTAGTACGCAATACACTTGCACTGACTCATCATGATTCATGGGTAACTGCAAAGCGGTATGAACAGTACGGACCATAGTTTGTGATATCTGCACGTACTCATCGCACATCAAATGTCTCGCGTTTCCAAAAAGAATAACATTTACACAATGTCAGTATCTAATAGTTGCAATCACAATAAACATGTAGTAAGTTGTGGCTTTTCAGCCACGAAACAAGGAGATCCCAGTGCCTGTGTTATTTTGATAATTTATGAGTTGCTATTACATTAATAGTGCTTGAGTCTTGAGAGGCGGGAGCATTTGCAGCACCACATTTCTTAGGACTCACAACCGCCAGTTCTGTGTGGTATGTGCAATACCATAAGACTGATACCATGGTTTAAAGGGTCATCAGTCCATGCCAATCATCCTGTTGTCAAATTACAAGCAAGTGAGTATGAGAAGCTTCTTTATATGAAGAAAAAAATGCCTTTTTACAGTTGGCCGTTAATTGTTTTTTAGGGACATGGTTGTTCGAGTTTAAAGAATTGAATACATGTTACAATAGTTACAAAAATGTTCCTCAAGACTCACTCAAGGATGTACACCAATGCATCTCGCGCCTCAGCTAGGGCTTCTACTACACCCTCGAAGTCCAAGGCGAGGTCCAGCTGAAGCCCCAACACCATTTGCTCCAAAGTGTCGAAGTCTATGAGAGGAATGTACAAAAATACTAGGCCCATGCATTTCTTAAATAAAATATAAATACTCCTCAGAGACTTCACAATATACCTCTGACAACGGGTAGGTGTACGAGGAATACTTCAGTTAACATGGAAAACTTACCAGCCCCATCCAGAGCGTTTTCAAAGGTGGCATTGATGCCATCAAAACTGGCTTCAATATTATCCAGAGACATATTATCTGGTAGGTTGAGCATGGTCCCAATCTGACCCATGGGGTCCTAATAAAGGGACAGCAATAGCGGCAGAGCCCGTTCAGTTAATGATGTAAGGTGAATGTGTGAACTTCATGCCTTTCATACCTCACATTACATCATCACAGCGGTTTCCCTGCTGGCAACATACGGCTGATCATTTCATGGTTAACAAGCTGATGCTAAAATGCAAGAGAGATTCAAAAATCACCTGATGATCAAGATGGCAGGACTATCGAATGCTACGCTTTACGAGATGTGTCTCATGGCTTAATTGCAAGTTGTACCTTTTCAAGACCAGCCAGCTGTTGTCGAGCATATTCTTCAAGATTCTCAGTCGCTTGCTTCGTCAAGGGGTTCTCTGCCATCATCTTGCTGACCCCCATAACAGACTTCCCCGCTGCAGAGTCCATAAACCTGCATGGATGCAATGAATATCAGTATCACATGTGTGAACATGTGTGAACATCAGTACCCACAAGAACAGGTCATGATTGTAATAAAGCTGACACGGAAATAAACAAGAAATCAAACCTACAAGGCAGAGCTTATTGAATCTGCATGCAATTCAAGTCATGCTGTGACATGTTTGGTATAGCAAAATCAACTTTGATGCCATTTGGACTATCTCTCCTGCTATTGTCAATCAACTCTGATGCCATTTGGACTATCTCTCCTGCCATTGTCAATCAACTCTGATGCCATTCTCACTTCTTAGAAATTGCTGACCCACAAATGGCTGCCAGCTTATCAATCTCTGCAAAAGCATCTGACTCGGCTACTTCCTCCAAGTCAGCTCCAACAGCACCAAAGTCTCCTGACTCAACATCATCCTTCAACGCCTGCTCTTGCTCAGGGCTGATGTTTATGCCCTTCTTCCTCAATTTTTTAAAAAGGGCATCAGAACCATCCTGTGTATCAAGATGGATAACACGCAAGAGTTCCCTAATACGTATATTTGTAACACCAACATTAATCACAAGACGGCAACGAGCGTCGATTTGACTTCAAAGGCATTTAGCCTTAATATAGGTTATCAGTTATTTAAGATGTCAGTTATATAAGTTATCAGTTGTCAGTATTCCTTTGGCACTAATTTTGACATTTAGGCATTTGTAAATGGAATGCCAAACCTAGGGGGGGGGAAATGATTGAACGCCACCAAGCTGAATGATTGCCTATCATACTGCCAGGGAGCCTACCATACTGCCAGGGAGCCTATTTAAACTCTCATTTTCTGCAGGTCTGGAATCACCTTGAGTGCATTTTGAATCTCATCCTCTTTCATCAAGTCCTCCACATTCTTAAAGCCAAGGCTGGCTAGACCTTGTAGTACAGCCTCCGTTCCAGCGTTTAAGGATAACGCTGAATCAACAGTCCTAACAATCTCTGCTTCTGCAGTTGAAACCCACCCTGCACCTGCACCCTGCTTACACATGGAAGCAACTATTTAAGTTTGGAGAGAATGGGTGGATGACAACGGTTTTATGAAATGACTCCAGGACATCACCTTCTCATACAACTAATATCAAAGAGCACTTCTATTTAGGTCAAGCCTAAAACTACCTCAACATCCTCCTCACTGCTATCTACTAAGTTTTTCATGGCATGTAGACTCTGATTATTCCTACACTTCATACACTAGTAGTACCTGAGTGGCCACGGCAGTGACGTTCGACAAAATGCTCTGTTGGACATCAGAGGTCAGTCCTGATAAGTTGCCAGAGAGGATGTCTTCTGTCAGGGAAGCCTTGAGCTCAGGACTGATGTTCACACCTCTCTTGCTAAGAGCGTTGAAAAAAGGATCCGAGCCTTCCTGTTAAAAGCAGTAAGGAGAGTCTTGTCAGCTGGTCGCAGAACTCTGGAGGTGGATGTGGAGGTCTCAGGAGGACTCATACTATGGACAGAAGTCTTGTAAGCCTGATCCCTTACATGTTGCTATGACCGAATCATGGTGCTAACTAGCTCATCAGCTCATTTACTTTTGACTCTGTTGAATCACTCCTGCCTTGTCTCTTGCACGTCGTCCTAGCCACCTGCCCTCACCTGCAGAGCCCCTTGTATTTCTGCAACAGCGTCACCCTCAAGTAACTCCTTGAACTGATCAGGGTTCATTGCACTGCCGTCCAGGAGCTTCGTCATGAAAGACTGGATAGCATCAGCCTGAGGGACTGCCATGCTCATTATGGGATCTGTTGCTACTTTGATCAGGCTCTCTGCAGATGGGCCTGCCTTAAAAGATTCCCCAATCACCTTCATGTCCATCAAAATTGAATTGAATGGCTTCAGGCATGGCAGCATATCAGCTTGACATATAGGATGACACTGAGGAGTACAAAACACTTTGAGCAAACAATATAAATGCCATTAAATGTGAAGTCAAGCAATGCAGTACACACTGTCACAATAGACAGTACACTCCGACACAGATCTACTTCATTCATAGGTTGAGTGAAATATAACTACATTAGTCGGCTCCAACCATCTCACTCACCTTGGCAGCAGATGGATAAGATCTAAGCTTGGAAAGAACACCAGCCATTCCATCCGAGGCTGCTGCGTTCAGGAGCTGTGCGATGGGACTGCTCACAATGTCTAACTCCATGCCAGGGATGGAATCATTCAGCTTGCCAAGGATCAGAGCCCCAGTATCTCCCTGGGTAGTCATCATGCTCACTTTCTTAGGCACAAGAGAGTATAAGAAATCACAGATAAGAGGCTGGATGAAGTTATTAAGAACCGGAGTTCTAGTAACCTAATTGCACAAATAATCTGTTATCCTAATCTTGTAGGAAGACACACCACCTGTTCTTAGAGTTCACTACACATATCTGCTCACCATAAGGCTCCCATTGGCAACTTTGCCACTCAGATTCCCCACGTCTTTCACAACATCCAGCACAAGACCAGCCAGGGACGGATCCAAGTCCCCCAGACCACCAACACCACACAACCCACTTTTTAACACCTCCATAACTGCAGCTCCGTTGGGGCCAAGCTTGAAAGCTGCTAACTCCTAAATGCACAACATGGTTATGCATCTTTCAACAGAGGAGATGTGAAGATCTGAAGGCATGACAATGGTATGACAATGTATGTGCAACAATTAAGCAGGTTAGGTCTTAATACTCCTTTAAGACGGCCTGCTTTCTTCTTTCTACATCTATCTGCACCTTCCAACCCCATGACTCTATTGTTGTTTACTTACAAGGGTCACCCTGTTCATGGCTGCATTGACAACACTCTCAGCTCTTAAACTCAGCCCCTGGTCAACCATCATCTCATTCAGTGTATTGGTTAACAGTCTCTTCCTTTCCTCCATCAGGGCTGTGGTGAGACCTGCACGCTGCTTTGTTACTGCATCTACAATCCCACCAAACAGAGAAGAGCGCAGCTCTTGATCCACCTTGAGCCTTTTGGCTTGCTGCACGTTACAGCACACAAAATAAATTAACATCTTATGATCTCAAAGCATGAATCTGCAGGTGCATACTTAGCATACTAGCGGTAAGCCTGTTACCCAGTGAACAGGATGAAGCAGTACCATCATGTTCTACTACAATCATGTCAATACTAGTGTTATTATAAAACCCCTGCTTCCTGCTCTCACCACAAACACAAAGGCAGACTGGACAGCTTTCACGCAGTCAGCGATTGGAAGGTCTGCAACCGTCTTTTTCTTCTTTGCCAGAGATTTTTCAGGAAAGCTTGGTTCTTTATATGCCAGAGAGTCTTCACTCCCGTTGTTAGCCATTAACTCAAGCGGGTTCATACTTATACCTTCATCGTTGACCTGAGGCATGCCCTGTACCTCTTTTGGTGCCTGCTTAGCTGGATCAAAGTTGCAGAACCTGACACACAAACACACACACTTGCACATTAATATATCCCATAAGGCCTCCCTTACATGCTCATCGATGGGAGGCATGTATCCTGCAAAAGGTTCCGGCACAAAGGTTTACAGATTTTTCAAGCAATTAGGATCATCATCATCATTATACTTACAACATGAGTTATTAGAAGCAGGGTACTTACGAATCTGAGATGCACTTGATGACAGCGTCCACACTCGTCAGTTCATCCTTGGCCAGATCCATGTACCACTCAGGAAGCATGGTTTTGGCACTCTTCGACATCAATGCCTTGAAGATGGGAGGGTAGTCGGATGCATTGTGGTCTTTCTTACCCTTCCACACTTCCATGACAGCTTCCATGGCAGACCCCTTTTTATTATTGGTTGATAGAGCAACCATTCTCTTCTGAATATCTTGTACCTGTTGGCTTCCCCAGCTCCCCAGCTTCTGAAGCTCGTCAGCTTCCAGGTCAGGGAAAGCGGATGACAGGGGATCAGTGGCACCCCGAGAAGCAGGTGCAGCTGAAGACATCTTCATATCTTCAGCTTCCTTGAAGAGAGTTCTGAAAACAGCATTTCAATCAAGACGCACATCATACAAAGCCAGGATGATATGCAAGGCATGCTGCTGTGATGAGCTGGAACAGGTTTGACACGCAGGAAGCATCATATTAAGCGGGAAAACAGAGAGGAGCATAGAGGAGGACGCTGTGAGAATGCCCTCACCTAACAGCCTTCTCCATGCTGATCTGCATTTCATTCAGCAGTGAGGCTTTGACCAGGTCGGTCACCTGTTTCAGATCAGGAATGTTGAAGCAGATTTTATGCTGATGAAAACACTCCAAGGCTTGCTTTAGCCACCACAACTATCCTTGAACACTAGCGTCAAGTATTGAAGCTGTGGTATGTAGTGAAGATATGGTACAGATGATGCATGGTTTATGGTGCATGATAAAACGCACCCTCTGATGGAGAACCTGCTTGCTTGAGATTGGGGCAAGCTTGCCATCATCACCCATGCTCAACTGAGTCGTTAACGTTGGCAGGAAGTATGCTGGAAGGACAGCCTAGAGAGGCGGACAAAACGAGGCAATAATTAAATGTCACAAATTTGCAGGCAGTAGCACAGCACAGTATAAACTTAGATAATGTTAGAAAATGTTAAACCTTGGTCCCTAAACCCTAAACCTTGGTCTTTACTTATATGTCGAATAAGAGTTGTAATAATTTGAAAACTTGTTTTACAAATTTGATCTCTGTATCACAGGTCTGCTGGTTCACAAATCCTCTCGCACATTCACACACCAATGATAATGCTCACATACCTGCAGCGTTGCAGAACTAACAACATAGTTATAAATACCCAAATAGGGTCAGCTCACCGACATTGCAGTGCTGAAGACAGTACTTTCAACCTTGTTCTCTAGCTCTCTTCTTGCTTTCTTGTAAGTCTTGGGATTGGAAGTCATATCTAAACACTACACATCCATCACAATCATAAATTTCAACATCTTAGGAGTGATTGTAGACACCAGCTTTGTGGTATTGAAGGAGGGATCATTTACACTACGTAATGTCAGATTACCACTCAATGACAGGAGTACATGCTACTGTTCATGACAATCTTGAAGTTCAAACAACACATTGTCTGCAAAATACGTAAAAATCCTAGCTACATGACACAAAATGATCCTAGCTACATAACACAAAATGATCCTAGCTACATAACACAAAATGATCCTAGCCACATGACACAAAATGATCCTAGCCACATGACACAAAATGATCCTAGCCACATGACACTGTGAAGGGCGCCGAGGCTTCAGCTCACCTATTAGAGATCAAACCAGTACTATGATGATGTACACAAACTAATAACTCTAGAGTAGCAGGTTAATATTGTAATATCAGATTTCATGACCTGGACTTGTTTAACTTGCGGTGTGGTCATAGGAGTCATCTCACCTTGTAGCCCACATCGTTGTTACTCTTGAGAGCATTGATGCCATTCACTGCAGATTTCTGCCAAACATGCTCAGCTACGATATTCTTGTCTAGAGCCAGCCACTCATAAGTGCTCTGTCATTGCAGCAGGTTGAGAAATCATCAGCTTAATTAAGTAAACACATACATTTTAAACTCTAGTGGTCAGCTGTTCACTGCTTGTGGTGAACACACACATGTTAAACTCTAGTGGTCAGCTCTTGACAGCAGTGTCAACTTCCTGAATAGTATGCATCTTGACATGATGCACATGACATTATCTTACACATGGAAAATCTTACATGTGATAAACCGTTGTTTAAAAGGTTTGCTTACATTGTCCACTAGGTCCCGTAAAAGAATGGCAGTTTGTTTCTCAGTGATATTGAGAGGTGCTCGATGGTACAGCATCACATGTGCTGTGTACAGAGCTGGGTCCCAATGACAGATGGGACGCTTCATCATCTCCAAGAGGATCTTCACAATAATCTTAGCTGTAGTAGTGACAAAAGCAGCACAATCAAGGATGAGTAGGAGAGAAAATATTAGAATATCTCTAGGCGACCTGCTAGTAGACGAGAAACTATACCTTGACATGAATAATGCAGCAGAAGGACAGCAAATGATCAGGACTATGAAGAAGGATGAGGACAAATAAAAACAATTCGACACTAAGGGCAGGGGGCACAAAGGCGGATCCAGAATTTGCCTCGTCAACTCACAAAATTCCTCACTCCTCTAGTTACACTTTTCAACATCTCCTAGTCATCCTTCTTGTAGTTAAAGTTTGAGTAGGTAGGATGCATTATACCAAAGATCTAGTGACCCACCAGCAAATGCCACAGCCTTCATAGTGGCCTTTGTTGGATCCAAGTAGTCAAAAGCATCAGCAACAGCATTGTAGGCAGCAGCCATCCGGGCCACGGGGCTCATCTCAGGGATTGCAATTTTTGCCAAGTCCTCAGAGCTGAAGCATGAAAGTGTGTTGGGCTGGAAGGAAAGAGCACCTAAAGCAGTCTTCAACACCTCATCGGCATCTGGACGCGCAGCCGAAGAATCTTTCTGCTTAGCCTTGGCCCATTCCTTGTCAGCAATTTTTACTGCCTTCCCCTTCAAAATACCCAAGTACTCCTGCAGCTTTCGCTCCTGATACTCAATGCCAATGCTTGCGCTTTCATCCAAGCATGCCTCCTTTCGAACCTCTGCATAGGCGGCACGCTCTGCCAGTGTGTTGTAAGCCTGGCAGTTAGAGCGAGCATAGGACAAAGCCTCCTGTTGCATCATAAGAAGTAATGAACCTTCAAGATATTCATATTATATAAGGCCGCCATGAAGAATTCAAAAGGAACTAGCCCAAGGCGGCGGCTATATGGATGAATATAAGGCTGCGATGATTAAACGTCAGGAGTGAAAAGTACAACTACTTTAAAAAGCAAAACAGCAATACATAACAGTTTCTGTACGAGCAGCAGCAAGCAAGGCAGAAGCAACGGTGTCCATTCATCATCCACTCACCTCTAAAGGCGATTTTGGGGCAAAAGCAGCAGCTCCACCTCCGTTGAGTGCAGCACCTCGCTTCAGCAGAAGAAAAGTGATCGCAGGCTGGCCGAAACGGCAGGAGAGGTGAAGAGCAGATACCCATGGATAAGGCTTGGATATACCAGGGATCTCAATGGACATTACGAAACGCTTCAGACTGCATCATGGGAGTGTAACCATAAAAAAAGCAATTCACAAATGAATGCATGGGGCTGCTGACAATTCACACATGGATGAATGGGGCTGCTGACTATTAACACATGGATGTATGGGGCTGCTGACAATTCACACATGGATGAATGGGGCTGCTGACTATTAACACATGGATGTATGGGGCTGCTGACTATTCATACATGGATGCATGGGGCTGCTGACAATTCACACATGGATGCATGGGGCTGCTGACTATTCACACATGGATGCATGGGGCTGCTGACTATTCACACATGGATGCATGGGGCTGCTGAGAATTCACACATGCATGCATGGGGCTGCTGACTATTCACACATGGATGCATGGGGCTGCTGACAATTCACACATGGATGAATGGGGCTGCTGACTATTCATACATGGATGCATGGGGCTGCTGACTATTCACACATGGATGCATGGTGCTGCTGACTATTCACACATGCATGCATGGGGCTGCTGACTATTCACACATGGATGCATGGGGCTGCTGACTATTCACACATGGATGCATGGGGCTGCTGAGAATTCACACATGCATGCATGGGGCTGCTGCCTTTTCACACATGGATGCATGTCAGGGCTGACACTATTCTCAGAATGGTTTCCACCTCTTGTAAGTAAACAGCGATTCAGCGTGGCGGAAACACTTAGACTTACTAAGGTAGTAGTACTAAGCAGAAAGTGTGAACTACCCACCCCTTTAACATCTTGATGACCCCTCGGCTCTTGGTCTTCCAGACAGACTCAAAGGGATTGCTTGTAGAAGCCTCCTTCTTAAATTCAAGCACAACACTCTTTTTATTAGCCAGCAACTTCAGCCTTCTCTTCTGGTCCTTCTGGGTATTCCCAGTGAACTCTGTTCCAAAGGCATTGGGCTCAGCACCAAGGTCCAGAAGCAACCGGACGGTCTCAAACCTCTTTTGCATGACACCGATATGGATAGGCAGAACACGGCTTTCACATCGACAGCACATCCTTTCCCACTGACCCTGTAGGGAAACACATTTGCCACACATGCAACTCATAAAAAACATTTGTAATAATATGCAAAGTTAAACGATAAGACCCAAGCAGAAAAAATTTCAGCGGCAACAATGACGTTTCTCCAATGACAAAGTCCATCACAATATTTTCAGCAGGCAAGTAATACAAGTAAGCAGGTCTCCACCTGGAGATATTTTGGAATGTCTGGCATTGCAACGTAAGCATCATTAAGGTTGCCTCCACACTTGATGACCATCCAGGCGATGCGCCCCATGTCATTCAGTAATGCCCCTAAGATCAGTGGATCCATGACGCTTGGGTCGTCCTGGGCAGTGAAGCCTTGCCCATACAAGAGGACCTGCAAGCAGCTCAGTGCATGTTAAAAAATTCCTTGATCTTCGGTAACACGTGTTCAAGCAATGAGTAAACATACAGAGATGTCAATCTAGGATATCAGCATTTTTGATGATAGGACAAATTGTCTTCTAGGTAAACTGAGGTCTTTAAGAAAAGAATCTTTGTAATGAGTTCAGCAGACACAACAGCACACTGAACAACAACAAGTTCATTGTTCTGCCACTTTGAAATTGAAATTCTCGCCATTGTGGCACACAGATGTGATTCAAAGACCTGCGCAATGCAAATTGACCTCCTTTTAATACTACAGAGACTGCTACATATACTACTACACTACATACAAATAAGAGCGAACGCAATATGGCCTTAAAGGCCTTAAAACTTTTACCTGAAGTAGTAGATGGCCCTACGACTGGGAGTTCAAACAGTTGTCTCACCTGATCATCAAGACTGCTCAACTCCTTCATCAATGCCTTGGGAGTAGACCCCGTCCTCTCAAGAGCAGCATCGATCCTGTTCTCCAGAATGCGCCTAGCCTCCTTGACTGTAATGCTTATGTACTGCTGGGCTACAAAGGCACGATTGATGAACGGAAGGTGAGAAAGCAGGACATCCACGATGTGCTTTACCACAGAGCTGTGACGATCTCTGTTGCAAATGAGGACATAGTGGAAAAGCAGTTGTCAATATTTACTTAGGTGCTTTAGGGTTTAGGTTTAGGTGTGCAATTGCCTAGTGTACTTATTTAAATCAACATGGTCCAAAGAAAATTAAACAGTAGGACAGTGTACATAATTGATCAGTAGGACAGTGCACATTGATCAGTAGGACAGTGTACATTAAACAGTTGGACTATTGTGCTGAATAAATCTGCTGTTTTGAAAGGCAGACAATACAGACAAAGCAGCAGTGGTAGTATGCTACTAAGCCGCTACTTTCATAATAATTTCTAAGACCACCATAATCTTTACAGATATGAGGAAACCCTGACATGTTGATAGGAGACTAACAGAAGGCACCTACTGGCGTATAGCTAATTTGTAGCAACAGCAGCAGATATGATAATGGCAGAGAAATAGTGAACCCAGGTTCACAAATGAGAATAAATTCAGGTAAATTATCTGATGGTCCAATTTCTACTCACTTCAAGAGCATCAGCATTGCATATTGGAGTGGAGTGTGGCAGAAACCATCAGGTGTGTTTAGTGAGAAGCTTAGCTTGCATAGTGTCTTTACACAATCCACACGACCCAAACGTACAGCCATTACTAACGGGCTAGTCAAGTTCAGCTCTGGCCTAAGAGTTGTAGGCCTATCTAGCACACTACCTAGCAGCCTGCCGGCACTTCAACAACCACACCTTCTTCTTCCTGATTTCTATTTTTCCTCCAGGCGGGCAAGGTGCTCTCTTCCTTGCTTCTTCTGCAGCTTTTTTGGCCTTCTTGATCACGGCCTTCCATTGATCATTCTTGAGAGGGAACTCAGAAGGAGACATGCTCTTCAGGTACCATTTGATGTTCCTGTGCAGATCCAGAAATCTGTTAGTTAGTTACATTGCATAAAAAGCCAAAAACTCGTGAGTCACAATGACAACATGTGCTTCATCAGCCATTTGAAGGATGTCAATAAGGAGATGCAAAATGATGCGTATGTTGCTGTTTTTCAATGATCCCAGTAACTCTTCATTGCACTGTACAGCCCAGGACAACGCAGCATACCTCTCCCTCAAGTCTGCCCCGCTGCTTTCCTTGACTTTCAGGTCTTTGTAGCTTTTTAAACGCTGGTTTACGTTCCAAGGGCCTTCGGCAGAGTCCAGGTACCATGCACTCATTTTGACCTGCACAACCGGTTGGCCACAAGAAGATAATCATTGTTAACAGGAGCAGAAGAGCTTCTGAAAGGCAATGATGATGACTCAAATACCCTGAGTGACACACACATTACATGGAATTTGTAAATGTAAGCGCTTCAAATATAAGGGCATTATGCGTTGATAACTATGAATAAAATACGAGCCACATAACATTGAAGTCTAAGGTAAGCACGCAACCAACACATTATTGTAAAAGAGGTCAGCACAATTGCACCAGGGTCACCTTCTTATCACTTTTCATCTTCTCAACTGCCTCAGGACTATAGATAGCAGTAGAGGCACCCCCCGCCAGGTCAGTATCAGCGGATATGAGGTCAGAGCAATTGACCATAGGCCACCAAGGATACTCTTTTTCCTACAATTAATAAAACAGGATAATGATGTTGATGTCTATAAGCAGATATGAAGATCATCCCACATATTATTCAGAAATTTAACAAGGTAAACTTCATTGAACCCACTGACACTATGACCAGTCCTTGGGCTTCAAACGGCTTTAACAACCATAATACATGGACATCTTCACATTTATTGCGTTAAGCAAAAGCATACATAGTACTCACATTCATGTATCGAGGGATCCCCACATAACGAGTGTCAGGTTGGTAGTACGGCTCGCTTGCCCAGAATTTAGCACCATCTACCCCGCTGGTCAACCTCCCTAGGCCCTGATTAATCGATTTCTGCATTAAAAGAGATACAAAGCAAGGATTTACTCAATTAAGTAATACTTATTATTTATAACATGCTTGCAGACATCCTTATGCTTTTTACAATGCCCTGGTGCCAAGAAACCGGAAAATAAACATAATGACACCCCCTCTTCCTATCAACACATTTAAAGTCAATTGTCACCCAATAACACTACCTCCAAATTCACCACCTTGAAAAAACAAAATAATATTTGGCACCTTCATGACACTTTTCGCAGATGACACCTCCATACTGAGCAGGCCGCTCCCAATCCCACTACCAGACGACTCAGTGCCTTCCCCAATAGGATGTCCAAACTTGTGATACACTGGCAGACCTTATTCTGCCATCTCAGGAGTATGATGCTCTGTTGATGAGAGCTTTAGTACAACGTCACCTTGACCGTCCATATCACCCCAGAAGGATCTAGGACTGATTCCAAAATGCATCAAGAGGTCATTGTTCAGACCCATGTCCAGAGCGGCTTTGTACGCCAGGGCATCAAGCTGAATTAAAGTAAAATCACAAAGAAGAAATCTAATAACTCATTAACTCGCAATAGCTCAGCACTGAAGAGTGAATAATTCATACGAATGCATCAAATGGACAATGTTGCTCTGAACACCTTGGCCATGACTCTTTCCTTTCACCAACCTGCTGATCGTCCTCATTGCACACTTTGAAAAATGCATCATGCGCTGCGATTCCCATAGCCCCTGACATTTTATTCTTTGGCACTGGGGAAAACACCCCAGATATGGCTTTGAAACTGCCACGGCCGCCATACAAGGAACCAACACTCCTCACAGCAAATGAAGAAGCACTGCTTTTGGGGCTATAGCATTCACTACTAACATCGTCATGATCTCTTCGCAGCGGCTGAAGGAACACAGTACCTTCACCAACTGGACCTTTTCCTGTCACGATCCCTTGCTTCCCACTAACAGGCCTCTGCAGAAAGGCGCCTGGTGCACTTTCACTGTTCACATCCTCAGTTACAAAAGAAGGGTGACTCAGTTTTGAGAACATGTGTTGTCTTCTACCCATGCTGGTGTTTCTGGACCAGAATCCCTTGCTGTTGCTTAACAGACGACTGGTCAAGAGTCCTAAGTTGCTTCCACTCCTCCCTAGCATGGAAGGACAAGAGGACAGCCTGCCTCCTGCCACAACATTCTCACCTATCTGCACACCCAAGTACTCCTTCTGATCTGAATCTGAACTATCGTCAGTTCTACCCAGCTGACAGTGGGCCTCTGATTTTACAGAGCGAATAGCTGACAAAGCTCCTCCTCTAGGAAGCTTGGAAGCTGCTGCCTTGGCATGCTGATCGTTCAAGTAATCCAGGATGTCCTCCTCATCCAGTTCATTCTCTCCCTGGACTCATGAAGAAATGGAAACAAATCGAAAATCACAATAAAAAGTGATTTTGTTTACTTTTGATCCACAGCAAACAATGCGCTAGGTCGTAATGCCTAAGGGTTTTGATGAGGCTTACAGCATCACAATAGTTGTATTTATCTTGCCATCCAAGCTCCTCCTCCAGCTCAGAAGGTGGCAGGTCGTGCTCAGGGTCAACCCAGAAGTCAGACCACCTGCAAGGTGAGAGATTCAAAGGATCATCGTTCATACCAGGTTGATTGATGGACATGCAGGGCCGCACAGGATCAAGTTAGAACTGCGCAATGTCACAGCGGAATCAGGATAGGATCTTAGGAACTTAAAATTGCAATTTTGCAAACTTCTCTTTTGTACTAGCATTAGCATCGTTAAGAGCACACAGATGGTACTGAACTCACCATTTTATGGCGTTCCGCCTCCATTTTCTCAACTGTCCAGCATTAGGTCCTGCATATCTGACTAGGGAGGGTGGGAGTCCAGCAGCCAGAACATAAGGCATCATAAAAGTGCTCTCTCCCACAGCCCCAGCAGCAGGGGACGATGCTTGACCCTGCTACTCCTCTGCCTCATTCTCAGAGTCTTCGCCACCATCCTCCTCGGCTCCGACAACCTCGTCAGCTTCTTCCTCTTCAGCACCCTAAACGGAATCAAAGCAAGTAATCAGCATATGTGATAAAACGTATCAGCTTCCAATGACATCAGCTTCCAATGACTTCTTATTGCAACATCCTCTTCTTTTTGCTTTGTCCCCAATAATAAGCATAGCAGCAGCATCACCATTTTCATGGCGGTATTCCAGTTTGCTGATTGCATGATGATAAATGAATGCCATCCAGTTACTCCACTACTGCTAGGACGGGTGCATTAGTCATTACTCAAGTGCAAAGTAAGTCCATCCCACACCTCATCTCTCAGAGTAGGCTCAGAATCAATAAACGCCTGCTTTTCTTCAGCCTTCAGCTCTGCACCAGGCATGTCATCTGCATCTTCAGGAGTGGATGCAAGCACCTCCAGGCTGCCGCCATAACTGGCCCAGGACTCAATGAATGCAGAGAGACCTAGAAAGAGCGCGCAAGAGTTTAGGGTTTAGGGTAACAACAAGTCAATCTGGGTGGCTTCATTCGGCAGTTCTGACGAAAGAGCATGCATACAAAAAAACGATGAAATATTAAGTAAGACAATCACCTCTATGCTACTTACCGTATCTGACTGCTCTGTGGACCCAGCTCTCTCCAGTGATGTCCACGATGTCAACCAGTCTTTCTCTTCCACCAGAGAGCTGTTTCTGTATTTTTGTTTTTGCTCCATATGACAAGAGCACCTGAGCACACTCCGTAGTCTCTTTCTTGTCCAGAGTCAGAGCATATGCAAGGGCCGTCTGTCCTTGAGTGTCTACAGCATGTACGTCAGCTCCATAGCTGAGTAAGACCTGAAGTGTATTACAATGAACGCAGGGTCAATTGATTGCAAGCAGTTCAGTCAATGACCAACATTCTTCAGTACGCAAATGTACTGACATCTTAAGAAAGGCGAGTGTGATGACATCAGCAGTAGCATGGTGATTTCTGAGGAACATGGAGAAGCATCAATCCTTAATTGAGCACATGAGGTGCAATGTAATGAAAACATGGATATGAATTGTAGTTTGCATAAGTATCATCATCAGTAGAGCATACAAGACCATGTAGTAGTAGCTGTAACACATGATTTACCTTCAGGGCATTCACACTAGTGCTCTTTTGGCAGCACACATGATTTACCTTCAGGGCATTCACACTTGCTCCTTTGGCAGCACACATGAGAGGCGTCTGGTTCCCCACAGTACCTGCAGACATGATAGGTTTCTTACAGCAGCCACTGCCACTGCTTCCAATCACCTGAAGAAGGGAGAAATGGATGGACATAAGCCACATGACTCCTTCGGATACTGTTGATGGCTGGCAGAGGTATGAACTACAGTGGTAACTTAAAGGTATGAACTACAGTGGTAACTTAAAGGTATGAACTGCAGTGGTAACTAAAATCATGCTTCATTACTGAGGCAATATTGAGGCATCATTGATGCTTAATTGAGGTAACATAGAGACTTCATTATTGAGACATTACGGAAAGATTTAGTCCAAAGCATGGTTTGACCTGGGAGCATTATTGCTTCCCAGGCAAGGACTGAAATGAGATGAGAAGTCCCACCATGGGAGGGCCCTCTTTGGTCCGTTGTGAGGGATCGTTGGGGCTGATGCCAACAGTGTGGACAAGATAATTAACAAGCCATGCATTGTCATGGAATGCTGCAAGCATGAGAGGTGTGTAGCCTCGAGAATCATGGTGGTCCCAGTCGAGGGGTCCTTTCTGGGCCATGACCGCCACAGCTCTTTGAGCAAAGTTGGATAAGTCATTCTGCGGAAGAAGTGAAAAATTGTAGAAATTTACCCACCTAATTTGGAAGATCAGGTAATTTGAGAGATGAATTGTTAACTGGCGGACCAATAAAGTATTACTTTAGCAACTGTTAAATAACAGTGAAAACATGCAAAAACCATTCATTTTTCTCACTTTGCAAATTGCCAGAAGAGGGTGGTCATCTTGCGACTTGACGTCAATCGCAGATCCTGCGCCCATGAGCATATCAAAGATGGCCGCATCTCTATCATAAGTCTCTTCCGTGATGCAAGCAAAACAACGGGACAAAGGAACCTCGCCCGAGTGTGACGGCTCGTTTGCATCCACACCCATATCAAGTAACTTCTTTACGACCCTGTCTTGATGCGATCCCACAGCCAGTAAAAGCACTGTCTCTTTAATGACTCCCTTTTTCAGCATGATTGGGGTGCTGAACTGTTCACCAAGACTCTCCATCAATTGTAAAACTGAGTTCTGTGCTTTCTCCTCGTGCCCAGCCTGTGCGAAGTAAAACTTTCACGTATTTGTATTAATCGCAGCTTAAGATTATGAAGAAGGCCAGAGCCTAGATCAGAGATGAATGTAGATCATTTGAAAATATGGTTGCTTTTTGGAAATGTAAGGTAAGGGCCAAATCGTCTCACCTTCAAGGCTAGATGATATGTGCAAAGTCCCTCCTTATTGGGGGTAAGAAGGGCCGCCACTGTATCATCTGACTTTTGCAGCAACATCTCTACAGTATGCTGTTGTCCACGCATTGCTGTAAAGATGCAAAGAGGAACACAAAGTAGATTGGTTCGTATTGCTGCAGCTACATGTACATGGTAACGACTCCATGTCTGCGTGTAAGGAGACTACGACCATGAAGGCCACTGCTACGAATCCATGGTTGTATCCTTCATTTTGACAAAATATGATTCATGATTCACATTGTGCAGCAGTGGCACCAGATTGATTAATCTCTTGAAGCTCAAGAGCATTGTAGCGCTCTGGGACTGTGCAATTGAACCCTTCGAACATAAAATGTTTTGGCATAGAATCTGCTTTAGCGTACCAGCTAAGTGCAATGGCGTATTTTTCTGCTTATCCAGCTGATAGGGCTTCAACCCTAACTCCAGTAAAGCAATGGCTATGGCCTCCGCACCCTTTGCCGCAGCAAAGTGTAGAGCACTGCGACCCAGTGCATCCACTTGAAGCACCGGGTCAGCTCCGCTGTCCACCAAAAGGTTATACACCGACATCATGTTTGACGCACTGGCTAGATGGACAGGGGGCACCTAATAATGAACAGTTTGACAGCTCAGTATTAGTCGCAGACATTACAGTATTAGTCAAAGAACATATTATTGATGTAATTAATGAAGTCCAGTAGTAGTAGTATGTGGAGGCAGATTGGTCAAGCTAATCATGGCATGGCACTATTAATGGCACTGTTGCATGGCATTGAATGTCATGGCATGGCATTAATGGCGCTGTAGTAGCATGGCATGGCATGACCTGCTGCTGGCATAGCAGCAGTAATCATGGCACTGTTATCACTGTAATGTGGGATAGCTAGCAGCATAGCATTATAACAGTGCTGCAGGGCAGCAGAGCAGGGCAGAACAATTGAGGAGAAAAAGTGCAGTTTGTTCCTTGGCTTATAAGCCGCAGTCAGGCTAGTTCAAATCCAAAATGTTGGTGAGTAATCCACATTGCCAGTAGCAATGCATAATGTACTACACCGTATTGCAATCTCGCCGTACTTGTTCTTGGAAGGCAGGGATTATGCGCCATCTGCTCCAAGCAAGATTAATTTTTTCACGATTGCTGCTTTTCAGTCCTGGATTCATTGATGAGCCCACTGGCGGCTAGTTTAGGGTTTAATAAGAACCCAGCCAAGAATTGTTAGAATTGTTTCTCATGCTTTATTCTGCTGATTATTAAGGGTCCTTATTGCTGCAGGTACTGCAGGAGACTTCAAAGCAAGTGAAGGAAAGATGCATAATTGATGTAATTGATTATGAGGTTCAGTTTGCAGCTGTGGATGAGATGAGGTATTGTTGTAGGTATTGACTGTAGGTAATGAAATAAAAGGACTGATGGAATGTTTATGGTCAGAAAAAAATAACTGCTAGCAGAATGACAGAAGCATAATGAAATCTTTGACAACTAATAAGCTGCTGTTATTTTATGACTGATGATAGTACTAATGATACTGATGATGACAGAACTGCTAATTAAACTAACAGAACGGCTGATGAGGTAGCTGAGGACACAACTAATAACTGCTAAACTAACTGAACGGCTGAGGACACAACTGACTCCGCATACGACACTACAGGCACTACTAGACACAGTAGCAGCATTAGCCGCAGTACTATCAACTTCATTAACTTCGTGAACTTCATGACGACAACAACAACGACGACGATCGCTGACCAGCTAGACCAGCATATGTTGTCTAAAATATTTTATATAGCAGGTTTACAGTATCATGTAGTAAATTAAGTACATGTAGCAGAAGTAGCAGATAACAAGATAACTCACCGCAAAATACTAAAAATACGCAAAAACTAAAAAAACTAGACACTCAAGACAAAAGCACACGACTACCACACTACCGCCATCTTCAGCTAATAATGTTATCTGAAATATACGTGTATATAATTTTACCTACTTCCAGGTTTGTCATCCAGCTCTCCAGTAAATCCAGCCACCCATACTTTGCCACATACAGAAGGACTGTGTTACCCTGGCAGTAGTAGCAGTAGCAGTAAAGAATGAATAACAGATGAAACTAATGAAACAGATAATATAGATAATATAAACTTATTAGCAAACCATTATAATCTCTAGCAGCTGTAAGCAATTACTGTTATTACGACTGCTGCTAAGTCTGCTAGCAGACAGCCAAAAGTTGTAAAACTAGTAAAACCTTTTTAACTTCTTAATTGCATTGGTAGTAGTATAAGCAGTATTAAGTTAATTAAGTAGTATTAAAGACTTCTTTAATTCTTTCTTCTCCTACTTCTCCTTTCGTTTATTGTTAGTTTATTTTGTTCATCTAATATAAGCTTCCAGAGCTTCAGTTACAGAAATAAGCTAGCAATACCTCATCCTTATAATCCTTTACTACCTTATTATATTTACCTCCTTATTCTCTGAGGAGAAGTCAATGACCCTTTGATGCTTGCGGGCAGCCTCAACAGCCCAAGAAGCAAGATTCCTACGCCCAGAGCTCACCACTGTAAGGAATGCGGAGCTGCCACTGTCTCGATCTGCAATGAAAGCAATTATGATTTATGTAAATTATGATAAAGGGCGCTAAGGGCGCCGAAAATACCGACAACCATCATCATAATCATCATCATGAGTATCATTAGTATCATGAGTGGCAAATGTAAAACTAACGACGACGACGACATGAACACATCATATACATCAGCATATACTACATTATATACATCATAGTGGTCGTAAACATCTAATTAAACACCATGAATATGTAATAACTTGTAATAACTATAATAACCTTGATGTCATACTAGTCATACTCATCATCATCATCAGCTGCATTAGCTGCATAGTATACATAGGCGTACTATGAATTAGGAGTATTAAGTGACCATAGTTACAGAAAGACAAAACTTTAAACATTTCAGACTGCTTCAGATTTATCAGATTATCTAGATTATCCGCCTATAGCAGGAACTACTAGAACTGCTACTTTTCAGCTCGCTAAGCTCGCTCTTAGTCCTCTTCTGCTTCAGATCATCTGTTTCTGTAGTTCCTGTAGTCCCTGCGCTACCTGCGCAGGTCCTCTTCAGCAGTATCTTCAGCTTTCCGTCCTTAAGCTATTATTAATATACCTCTTTCGTTCATATTCCCTCCTTTCTCCAGGAGCAGTTCAGACACTTGCAACCTTCCGGCTATAAGAGCTAAGTACAATGCAGATTGGCCCATTCCATTGACAGCATTGACAGTGGCTCCATAACGGAGGAGCTTCTTCACACCCTACACAATAATATTATAAATATAAGAATTGGCATTAATTACCGGGCTTCAGCAATACATTGTAATAACTGTAAATGGTTTCTAGGTAGTTTCTGTATTTGTGGTCGTAGAAGCAGTAGTAACAGCTTGAGCTGCTAACATAATTTTTGTTATTTGTCTTTGAAACAATAACATCATCAGTGATTTGAATGATTGCTGTACTTACAATGATGATCATCATACTCATGAGCAGAGTTACTAGAGCCTCTGCTATGCAGTACCTACTACAGCAGCCGCTACGACAGCAGCGACAATTACAACCGTACTAGCCGTGATTAATTGAGGCTGCAAAATGCAAGGCTGTGTTCCCTGCATAGTTGACGAGATAGATGAGATAAATGAGATGACAGAACCAACAGAACAGCAATTGAACTACTAGAACTACAATAACTACGGCAATTACAAATAATATTTTTATATTTGCAACGTTAGTACTGTAATGCTGCAATAAGTTACTGAACAGACATTGTCGAGTGATTCATCTGACGTTCATGGAGTTAATAATGGAGTCCTGATAGTCCTGAAATTGTAAATAACGATGTACATACTATGTAACATATGATATAAAGCTATTATAGCTATTAATCATTAGACTAATAAAACTAATTAAGCTATTTCTACTATTTCTGCTACTAATACTACTAATGCAGCAAAATTAGAGCTGCTACCATTATAAGCAGTCTAACAATTCTAAACAGAAAGCTATATTTAAGCTATGTACATTATGTTAATTTAGTTAATTATGTAGTAGACATTTTTGGCATTTCTATCAGAGGCAGCTGCTGCAATAAGTACTGCAAGTAGACGTAGCAGCAGTTCATATGCACATCCGGCTGATGTTACTGACGTAACAATAATTGTTGAAATTGGAGATATAGGAGATATTATTGTCGTAATGTGTAGTTGTCCTAGTAGTCCTAGTTGTCCTTGTACCGCTGATGATGGCCGCAGCTACCGCAGCTGTACCTGATTCTTCAGGATCTCCTTCATCTTTCTAATCTTTCTTTGCACCAGAGTTGATCTGTGCTTGAGGCATCCGTCTGAGAAGGGTCCTCATCATGGTCCAATCTGCAGCTTTGGCTGCAGCCCGTAGATCCCGGGGATCATGTTTAACTTGGTCACGGTCCCGAGGATCCTTTGGCGTTCCTTCCGGGTTGAGCTCAACAACATTACTTTTACAGCAAGAACCTGCCACCGCCGTAGCCATCATTACAACGACAGAATTATTCCGTGCATAAATTACATGTAATAAATTAGTTAAAAAATATTCATGTAATAATTAAATAATTCATGTTGTAATTCAAGGTAATAAGCTGCTGGTACTGTTTCTGTAGTTGCTGTAATAACGTATTATCTAACTATATATTATCACTAAAATAATAAATAATAATAAATAATATAAAATGTCAAATTACTCGTCACCGAAAAAATAATGTCACCGAAAAACGTCACATTTTCGCGTCACATTTTCATGTATCATAGTAAGTTAAAGTAGTTAAAGCTACTTCATATACTTCATAATCTCTTAACTAATCTCTCTCATTGGCATTCTGTTCTGGGTCATCATCATAGTTTGCCTAGTTTGCCTTGATGTAAATAATGTAAATCATGTTTCGGGCTGTCTCAATTCCCAAACAGCAGCGGTTACTACGGTTACAGATGTTATTGGTTATATTGGTGTAAATGCGCGCCCATGTAGCCCATGCTGACCAGTTACGTTCAGCTGCAGCTGATATCACATGCACCGACAGCAACTACAGCAACCTAACAGCTGCAGTATCTACAGTATCGAGAACATGTAGAACATGGGGAACTTTGCTGAGGAAATGGGGTTGGACCAGAATGTGCGGTATTAGCGGTATGTGCGGCGTTGGGCAACAGATCCAACTACCGCCCTATAGTGCTCATCACTATCATCACTGATGACTGCATCGAATTTTGAATGCCAATCGTATCGCCCCTAATTACCGCACACGATTAAGTTCGATTAGAAACGCAGGAGGCTCCCACTTAGTTCCAGCGTGCATCTGTTTACCGTCGTCAATAAGAAAACCGCGTTATTTGTTCATTTCTTTATATAGACCTATATTGGGAATTAAATACAGATCTATATAGAGTCTATATAGACCTATATAGACTTGTACCCTGTATTAAACCCTCGATCCATAGACATTTAAGATATCTGTTAATTTATCTAATGCTGAAAAACCGCGGGAAATGTAGGAGAAAATGTAGGAAATGAGTTCGGAACTCTGTGAAACACTGTGAATGTTCTGCTAGATTCACTTACTCATTTAAAACACATTTTTACATTTTATTGGAAAGACGACATGACGAACGACGGTATGAGTAATTAGAGTCATATGAGCTGGGCTGCTGCCGGAATTATAGCCGGATAAATGTTGTAGGTTTGATCCGAAACGTCGTCGACGGCTTCATAATTAGAACAGCAAATAAGATGACATTGAGCATGAGTATGCCGTTTCCTGGCTAATAAAAATAAGGAAATGACGGCATACCCATAATGCACATTATCCTCATCCAAGTAATTTGAGAATTCAGAAAGGATAGCAGATTTCTAGAATATAACAAAAATTAAACGGATCACATTAATCACATGAGTACAATAAGGTCCATAGATAAATAAGTAAAATAAGCAACCAAAGAATTTATATGCGGCGTCCTAGCAGGCTTCATGCAAATTCGTACCTCCCATAATGCTAATCTTGGCAGATTTAATGTCCTCTTAGAAGTCCTCGATGAATTCGGTGATGTTCTCACCGTCTGGCGGTACTGGCGGACGGTGACGGTGGAGGCTATGGAGGCGGCGATAATCAATTTTAGCTGGGCCAATAATAATTAGCTGGATGTTCTTATCACTCTCCGAAGTTGTGGAATATGTATGTGTTTTTTATGAGTAGCTGCAGTACACATAAACACTACAATAACAAAAACAATATCTATCAACCGCCAGATATTTACAATTCGTAGGTAAAAATCGTTTCTAAGGTAATACTGGGCAGCATCCTTCAACAGAGGTATAATTCGATACAACTAATAATGCAACAGATGCTGGGAAAATTTTTATTCTGACTTGTCACAATAAAGCGTCGTTCTGGGAGGCAGCAGTCGTCAATAATACAGGGTGGCGAGTGAGAAGCCATATTGTCAAGGACACTGTTATTGAGCGTCCATGGAACTAATGGCGGAACTGTCGTGGCTACTATGGCTACTGCGGCAGAAGACCGGATAGAGAGCAGGGCTGCATGTACTGCATGGCTAGCATGGCGGGCACTAGCGAGCTACTGATGAGAGTCTGCTTGAGGACATGATAGACATGATTAACATGATGTAGCAGTGTTGTTGAGGTTTCAGTGATGATGGGCATCATGGAAACATCCGCCTAAGGCACTCCAAAAAGAGCTACTGATTTCTGGGTCTGCTATATATCTGCTACTTGATGATTTTTGAGGGATCTGCAACTCGCTCATCTAATAATTCTAACTACTCTAACTTCATCTATAACTTCCCAGCAGCGTAATCATCAATGACGGAGTAGACGGAGTAGCAGTATATGTTGTATAATTAGTATAATACTACTAGTCATCATGAAATAGAGTGTGACGAAACGACTTATTTCTTCTACCAGGTCCAGTGGACGTAATACAATAATATCTCATCCTATGGCTGGGCGAGATTGGTTTACAACTGAATCAGGTTACAGAAAAGTATAAATTCATAGCTTTGTAAGCTTTGAAACAATCAGATTCTTATGAAGAGGTCAACATGTATCTTTTCTATGAAAGTGAAAATTCATAAATATTGTATTATTATGAATCAGCAGATGCAAGATTAACATCGTAATTTATGTCGTAGCCTCAGTCCTTATTGGCAGCAATTACAGCAATAGAATCCCAGGAATTATGAGTACGACAATAAGCAGTTGAGTACATTTTAACAGGGAACACATCTAACTAATCTAACACATCTAATGTGCCTAACTCCCTAAGGTAGCTCAGCAAACAAATAGAGAAAGGTGGACTCAAATGACACCCGTTGTCGTACCCGGTGCAACTGCTGCTAGTAGTAGCAGCGGCACATCATCATACAAAGCAAAATAGTCAGCGAGCTGTCTCAGTAGTCTCAGCTGGAAACAGGTACTAGGATAGGTAGTTGCCAACAGTAATCAGAATGATCTGGAAAAAAGGAGCATAATTAGCAGTGCAAATAGATCTCCTTCAGCATGATTGTAACAACTACAACAACTGCTGTCGTTCTAACAAGCATGCAAGACTAAATTACATGCATTACGTGATGCTCACAATATTGTCATCTACAGCCCATGACCACCTCGACCTGGGCCACCACCACCACCGCCTCCTGGGCCACCACCTCCTGGTACTCCTGCTGGGTGATGACCACCACCACCACCACCACCATTACCACCATTATTGTTGGGTGACGGTGTAGACGTAAGGGAAGAGATGGGAGTGGGTGTAGGGCTAGCTCTGATTGGCCTTGGATTGTTATTGGAAGGTGCGACAGGTCGTGATGATGAGGGAGCAGGAGTGCGGGGAGAGGAAGTAGTCGTACTTGGTGAGGTTATTGAGGGTGTGGCGTTGGGTGACAGTGAGGGTGTTGGGCTGACAACAGCAACAACATTGGGCAGCCAGCCATCATTGATGCTGTACCCAGCCACTGTGGTGGGATCCACACCTAAGAGGGACATCTCTTGGTACTGAGCACACCAGGAGCTGAGGAAGGAGCTGTGGCTGGCTGAGTAGTTCTGCAAGGAACCATGCATACCATGCATCATCTCAACAGTCAGGCAGCAGGAGAAGTAGAGACATCAGCAAGCATGAGAATCAGGCGGCAAATGAAAAATCATCAGCTGTACAGCTCAGCTGAAGTGCGATGAGTCATTATAGTCATTAGCCTGATTAGCTAGATTAGCCTGATAGCCCAGGCTGCTGCTGATAGAGCCTATCTTCAGTAGCAAATGTAATTATCGTTATTGTAGTTATTGTGCATTATGGGGGGTCTGCTGAAACACTACTGACCTGCATGAGGCTTGCCGTCACAGCCCCATTAGCATTGAGGTTATTGTCACTGCTGAACCAGCCTCTTCTTCCAACCTAGAGGAGTAGCAGCAGCCAGGATGATGGCATGAAATAACATGATGAGTCTATCACGAGTATTAGCAACTGTAAAAAAGAATTCAGAAGGCATGTGATGGCTCTTGTTATGATGTAGGGAGCTCATCATCCACAGCTCATTATGCACAGTATGCACAACCCATGCACATAGTCATACACAGCTCATAATGCACAGTATGCACAACCCATGCACATAGTCATCCACAGCTCATTATGCACAGTATGCCGCACAGCTTATGCACATCATCCACAGCTCATGCTTCATCCTTCTTATATTCCATGCTTAACTAAGCTCGTCCAGCCTCAAAACTATTGCATCATTATGCCTTCATTGCAAGTTGTTGTAAGCTGTAAGTGATCAATTACCTGCTGTACAACTTCTGTGTAGTAGTGACCATCGAAGGATGTTGGATTGGCTGTCATCGGACCCTAGATCATGACATGAGCAACAATAAGATCATTATGGTCAACACCTCATGACATGAGCAACAATAAGATCCTGGTCAACACCTCATGACATGAGCAACAATAAGATCCTGGTCAACACCGCATGACATGAGGAACAATACGATCATGGTCAACACCGCATGACATGAGGAACAATAAGATCATGGTCACCATGAACTCATGATGCCTAATGTAAGATGAAGTATTGATAGCATAATGTATGATAGCATAATGTAAAAGTGTATTCGGGTATGTAGCCACTAGCATAATGCAGGCCTATTTATGAACTGGAATTGCAGTTATGGAGAATTTTAAGTAATATACTTTTTTTACAGCTGCAAAACATTTTGTTTGTACAAGTTTAACAGGGTACAAATCAGATCATGGTTTAGTATGCCACATGGCATCAGAGAGTTCACACTACTAAGGCAAGGAGTTCACACTACACTAAGGCAAGGAGAGAAATCATCAGCACATTATAATCATAGCTAGCGTAGCCTCACCAGTCCCTTGCTGCAGGGCCCTCTGAGATTAGCTCTGGATTGACCCACCTTGTGGGCGCCTGCAAGTGTCACAACAGCAGTCACTGGGTCCCTGAATCCCATGGTGCTGAACCTGAACAAGAACAGTGACAAAGCAAAGGACTACAGATAAGAAAGAAAACTTTTACAATTACAGAGAATTCAAAACTTGGGGACAATAACGTAGGATACTAGAGATGCGGCGGGCCTTCATATTAAATGGGCCAGCAGTACAATCTCTCTATATTACTGTGCTGTCAACCAGCAGGTAGTATTGCTTGGTACTACCCACATCACCTAATGCAGGATGAAGTATTAAACAATACTTGAGAGTGCAATGAGGTATTGTGTGCCTTGTGATGGTGGCACAGCAAGACAATAATGGAATGTAATTTGAATGATCATTCATATCATGATATGATCACTTTGTTACGACACATAATGACTGAAACGGCAAGCTTGCGGTGTTGAAAGCAACATAATGAGGCATGTCATTCTCAATTGTAAGGAGCGGGGAATGAGGTTCTTTACTACCTGTTCACACTTGTATCAGAGGTGTCACACAGGTTGGGTAATCCTGCCACGTTGTCCTCAGTGTTGCCTACAACATTGGGCCGTCCTATCAGGAGCGCACAAGTTGGACCTCCCAGGAGGCTGACAGCAGCAGCCCCGGTCACCTAAAAACAGTATGATGGATTCATAACAAAATACAGTCATACGCCTCATTCTCTGGACGTTTTACTGCTGTGTGAATTGCTATGCTGTAGTAGCTATAATGTGAAGCAAATATACATGCTGCGCCAAGTACTCTTCAATAAGCGGACCACTTGGATTATGTGAGAATCCTCGTGTGCTGCTTATTATGGTTGCTGCTTTCATTGTCTTAACAGGCTTAATAGCTGTAGCGATCATGATCTCACATCCCTTCAACTCAGTATCGGAATGCAGTAGTTTATGACTCCAGGTAGTCCCCTTACTTCATCCACTGTCATGCCTTGAAGGTGCCATGCGAAAATAGCGCAACACTTAAACACATTATAGCAGATTACCATGTTTACCACATTATTGGTGCTGTAAAATTACCTGAATTATGTCTGCGGCTGTGATTCCAGAGCAGCCAGATGTTGAGGACAGAGTTGATAACATGGACTGCAGGCAAGCGGCAGCAGGAAAATCATTTGCTGGGGCGGTCGTGATCATTTTCTAGATCACATCCGCAGCTGGTTACAAGAGCTCAGAGAACAGAGGTTATTTTTTACTCGAGCCAATGACTCACGTTGATCACTGGAGGGCAGAGCGTCATCCCCGCATTGACAGCCTGGCTTAGCTCGTTCAGAATAGATCCATTAGCCCTACATTAGAAAAGTACAGCAGCAACGTAAGTACATTTACGCTTCTCCCACAGCGGAAATGAAATGATAGATGATGAATACACCCACCCTCCTGTGTCTGCTGAAGCATTGTATGTTCCAGCGTCATGAAATGCCATACGAAGACAATTGGGGGCCGATCCTTGGGCATTGAGCCGAGACTGAGCCAAGTTCCACGTGGCAGTGAGACAAGCTTGCGCTTGCTGTCGAACATTATCAGAGAGTAGTGTTACACATGCATTTGATCACATAGACTAAAAGTTGAAATTGCAACTGAATGTTCATGCCTGCATCGCGAAAAGCAGTACAATCACGCATATAGAAACTTTGAAGTTATCTCAGGGCTTTCTGTGCTTAACACCCCAGTACAACAGTACAGTGTTTATCAGTCATGATGTATAGCGAACAGATCAAACGTATGGGGACATACCGTTATGCTACCATACATGCTGATGGGATCCAAAACAGCTTTTGATCTGCAAGTGGGGGGAAATTCTGTGTAGCATTGTAAAAAACGTTGTAAGTTACAAGAAAGACCTACGTCGCAACATCGAAAATAACCAAGGAGAATGTGACCTGTAGAAGCCAGTGGACGTTCCGCATTGATGTTGTCATAATGTTGCATTAAAGGGTATTTAGCAGGGTCATATGTACTCTTGAAAGAGTAATCTAAAAAAGTGACGAAGAAGAGTGCCAGCGACACAAGGGCCATGCCCTTCTTCCTCGCTTCCACCTCTCTCAAAATGAATAACGACAGGTTCTGTTTGCTGGAAATCTTTTCTATCAAGCAGAGACATCCTTCATTATCATTATACCGCCGCCCCATTATAATGCGCAAAACTCGCGGGGAAAACAGACGATTATACATGTGTTCCATACGGCCAAGAGCCCCGCCTTTTATCCCCAACAAGTCTTCAGAGGGGCTATAATCTCTCCTATGTCGGTATCCTCAACACACATTATTTTAAAACTACTGCCACTTTCTCAGCTTTCAAGTAATGCAAGCGTTTCATTTTTCTTGTTAAACGACATCACAAAGCAAGTTTCTGTACAAATTCTTGATTGATCAATCATCAACACACAATAAGTACAAGAACGACTGAAACTTCTTTGTGAAAATAGAATCTTTATTAGACATATAGCAACATTATCCCCAATAAAGCCATAATGTTAACGACATACAATGTCGTAAGTACCGGTCAGAAATCCTGCTGTGCATCATTTGCACAAGAATTCTTAAAAAACAAGTTACTCATGTCGTCGTGTTTAAGCATCACTGACGAGTCACAATACAGTTGACGAAAATGCACAATATCAAGCTCTTCTTCGTCCTAGGTATGTCGTCGTGCTGCTTGAGGCATGTGAGGAGAGGAGAGACATTGACTATGGCACTTGAAACGGGAACTACCATTCATCACTGTACCAAACAGTACAAACAGAGCAACAGGGTTTATGAGAAATATTGCGAACGGCAAGGCCTCATCTTTTAGACTCAGTTCGGCTTACCCTTTAGTTTGCACACAAAAAGCTACACTACATACAGTCAGAAGTTAATAAACAGCATCATTGCTAAAAGCAGCCTAAAACAGGCAGTGCATGATGCCTTGTCATTTATATTCACACCAGCTTAATAATGCTCAGCTGTACTGATATACTGCCCTCCCTGCTGTCCATCATAGTAATAACTATAAGCAGTAGTACCAGCAGGTTCTTGTCCCTTGACCCCTCAGATATCTACAGTAATGCCCAACTCTACTAAGCTCTTGTTGGGGATGTTCCAGGCCTCAGTCTGGGTCCAGCAATTGAGCGCCATGAAGCGATAGAAATCACCGTACCACACATCATGGAGCATCTTGGAGATTCCTTTTGGCCTGAGGACATAATTCAGGGTAGGAGTCATCATACTTCTTGGTTCATAATTCAGGGTAGGAAAGAGGCAGCACGAATACATCGTAGATTCAACAGAGAGGAAAGATTGCATCAATATAAAAGATGGGTACCCAGATTCTTAACAGGTAGGGTGAATGAAATGATCAATCAACTCCGCCTTTGTCCTTCATTTGCAAATTTAAACAATATATAATAAATAAACGCCTCACATTTCCTTCATTTGCACATTGGTGCGTCCCAGATAGTAGACAGCCCCCTCTTCTGCTGCACACCTCAGAACCTCCAGAGAAGCAGCTGCTGCTGCACGCTTCAAAGGGTCCTGAAAGCAGGATTTATTTGTAAGAGTGATCAATGAGGCAAATGCTTGAGAACACACAGGTCTTCTACATGACTGCGAGTAGTAGGCATCAGCTTCAATCACATCAGACTGGATTCTTCTTCTTCTTGGACTCGACAACATAATATGCTATATCTCATGTCCAACAACATTAGCAGCATGCACTTACTCTCTTATGAAACCAACACCTCTAATTAGGTATGCACTGAGGCTTGGCAGCCCTGTGGCATGGAGGCCGCCTCTTACCTGGCTGTCCACCATCATGTGCACTGAGGCTCGGCAGCCCTGCGACATGGAGGCCGCCTCTTACCTGGCTGTCCACCATCATGTGCACTGAGGCTCGGCAGCCCTGCAGCATGGAGGCCGCCGCCTCTTACCAGGCTGTCCACCATCATGTGCACTGAGGCTCGGCAGCCGTGCATGGATGCCGCCTTCTTACCTGGCTGTCCACCATCATGTGCACTGAGGCTTGGCAGCCCTGCATGGAGGCCGCCTCTTACCTGGCTGTCCACCATCATGTGCACTGATGAGGCTCGGCAGCCCTGCATGGAGGCCGACTCTTACCTGGCTGTCAAGCACCATGTGCACTGAAGCTCGACGGCCCTGCATGGAGGCCGAGGATGATAAGGACGGCTGCATAGCAGCGTTGCTCAGAGTCTTGAGGACATGTTGTGTTGAGGTTTCATTGATGATTGGAATCATGGGAACATCCTCAGGCACTCCAGCAAGAGCTACTGAAACAAGGGCCTCTGATTTCTGAGTCCTGATGATTTTTGAGGGATCAACGACACACTCCAACTGCCCAGAAATGTAATCAATGACAGACTGCACAAACTCAGGTCCATGATCCACTTTGTCCATGTACCCATATCGGGCTACCACCTAAAGGAGATGACAGAGAGACACCATCATCAACTGCATCTTCACAGTAGTAGGACTGGAATGACAACTAGCAGGACCTCTCTCAATATGACCTGACAGGCTACATTAAGTTGAACATCACAAACGTCCTGGGGGACCTTAACTGTTGAAACATAATTCTGAGAAAACTTCTGATTAGACTTTTGATTGATCCCTAATAACATGCCACATGTCATGAACTCAAGGGTAGTGGTTTCACAGACAACTTGTAGCTTTCATCTTATGCACGAATTCTATATGCATAATATCTTCCTTATTTCACTTACTCTGAAGAAGTTGGGGATTCCCCTAACAGGTACAGCGGCCAGTCTCTCATCATCAGTGAGATAAGGGATTGGAAGAAAACGGTTCTGAATCAGAATCGCAAACTGCCAGAACAAGCAGCAGGAAGGATGAAGTGAAGGTAAGTATGATGCACCTCATTGTTATGCTTTCACAGAGTCCTCAAATTGACCCATCCTCAACAACTACTACACCAAAGGTAAAGACAAAGCAATAGTTAGCAATCAACAACGTCTTCTTGGTAATCCAACACATTACTGCAGCAGGTAACGCTGCTGCAGCATATGCTTTCTATAATGCACTGACGCTGATTTGCAACAGGGCGGCAACCACTTTCTCGCACATGTGTTCTGAAGATGTAGGATGTAATGAGGTCCTCTTCTGATGGTTCACACCTATCATCACTTCTAAACAACTGAAGATGTAGGATGTAATGAGATCTTATTCTGTTGGTTCATACCTATCTCCACTTCAACACAACTGAAGATGTAGGAGGCAATGAGATCTTCTTCTGATAGTTCACACCTATCTCCACTTCAACACAAGTGCTGAAGGTAGTGATTTTATCTGTAACAGTACTCATAAATACACTTCTGTAACAGTACATACTCATCAATACACTTTGTTTTGCTACTTCCATACCTCAAGCACTACTTCCAGCTACCCTTTCCTAATATATTGCTTACTGCACCCTTTACCTCAAGCACTGCTTTCAGCTAGCCTTTCCTAATATATTGCTTACTGCAACCCTTACCTCATGCACTGCCTCCACATTCCTCAGGAAAGCCCACATCACAGGTGGGATACCGTGTGAGCTGTCAGTGTAGTACAAACCAATCCCCCTTAGCCTTGCTAGTAGGGTCTGGTGTTCAGCTACATCTGAAGTGTGCATGTGAGAACCCATATCAGCTGCAGACCCCGACATCACAGCCTCTAGATCCTCTGCTGGAGCCTCATCTTCAGACCTTGTACTGCCAGTGCCAGGCAGAGCAGTACCAGGAACCCTCGCCTCTGCGACAGGCCCAGCACGTGTACTGTACCTTATTGGTGCTGCGGTACCACCAGACTCCCTGGATTCACCCAGGGGCCCAGGATGTGATGGCTTGTTGTTGTTGATGCCTGCTTCTCCCGAAGCATCTGTACCTGTAGCCTTCTTCCTCTCTCTCAGCAATGACTCCTCCCTCCTCATAATGGACTGCCTCGTGACTTCATCATCCCCCTCTGACACAGTCTTTAAAGGAGGATGTCCTGGTACTGTTAGATCTGACTCACCTTTGGCTTTGAAGCTTGAGCCCACCCTGCTGATTTAGACCAGAAGTTTCAATTGACAATTCTAAAAGAAGTATTGGCTAACTGGGTCAGAGTAGCCATAATCTAGTAGGCAATATGCTTTTAGGACACACTGGGAGAATCTTGAAGCAGGTTTCAGCAAGCGTTAGTGCACAGCATGAATCTTAAAGCTACTTCCTGTCCTCCAGTTATAACCTGGAAGTCAACTAGCCTAGTGCCCCACACCTACAGCATATTACTTACATGATCTTCCACCTTAACCCTGTGTCTTACAAATTCAACCATCTTCACAGTGCAACCTAAAAAAACCTGCTTAACTTTTAACCTGCTGAACCCTAAACCCACCTGCTGCCAAGACTCCCAGTTCCAAGAGAGGGACCAAAACGGCTCTTATGACCCGTAACACCAGCGCTGCTACTGCCTGGCAGTACTGCCTGCTCCTGATGTACACGCCGGATCGCAGAGGATGTGGATGATGATGACAAGGTGGGCAGCAGGTCTGAACCCAGCTTCCTGCTTGATTTGATAGCCAAGGCATGACCTGTATTCACACATATTCACACATATACATCACGTCAGGACGAGACAGGAGATTCTATTACCTTTGGTTTGGTATTAAGGGCCGGGTGCTGTCTGGCCCTTACCTATAGAGAAGGTACTAAGGGCCTGGTGCTGTCTGGCCCTTACCTATAGAGAAGGTACTAAGGGCCTGGTGCTGTCTGGCCCTTACCTATAGAGAAGGTACTTAGGGCCTGGTGCTGTCTGGCCCTTACCTATAGAGAAGGTACTAAGGGCCTGGTGCTGTCTGGCCCTTACCTATAGAGAAGGTACTAAGGGCCTGGTGCTGTCTGGCCCTTACCTGTAGAGAAGGTACTTAGGGCCTGGTGCTGTCTGGCCCTTACCTATAGAGAAG
>BEGY01000070.1:313017-328509 GCA_002335675.1 Chlamydomonas eustigma | reverse complement strand
GATGGGGTTGTGGGCATTGGAGATGTTATGGCTTTTGCTTTCAGAGTAAGCGGTAGATGAAGCTAATTTCATCTTTTTTATTATAATCATTAACAGCTTTATTGTGTGGTGGCTTATCACGAATCTTATAAGGCTTACTACATATTTCTGCATTTATTTAGTTCTTAATTAAATGTTTGCATGCAGATGGTTCGTGATGACAAGACTGAGTATTTGGACATATCTTATGGATTGATTGTCAAGATCTCAAAGTCAGTACCAGTGAAGGGTGGGAGAAGAAAAGAAAAAAGCCAAACCAGTATATCTTGGGATGATCAGGATGCAACTTACCTATGTCGGTGGTACGAGGCTGCCACTACAGAGAGTGGATGCCCACGCAAGGTTAGTAGCAGGAAAGCATTTGTCATGCCCATCCATTGCCCATATGGTTTCAACTGGGAAGTGCACGCAACAGACAATATGGTCCTATGCCCAGTGGAGATGGAGTGGAATGAGGAAGAGAAAGTTTTCTTGTTGAATGTTGACAGCGAGAAACAAGCCACTCACCTTGCACTGGAGTCAGTTACAAGGGATGATGGTAGCCGAGAGTATGACTTTGTTGGAAATGTCCCACCTGACAGTACTGCAGATGAAGTAGACAAAGATGCTGTTTTAGTTGATGAAGGAGCTGCTGATTCAAGCAAGCGTCGGAAGCGCTATAGTAAGATGCATAATGGTCCCAGCTCTAAAGGAAGTAAAAGAGGGAAGCTTACTTAAGAAGAACATAGTTTAAGAGCATAGGTCTGCTCCCTTCATGTAGAATACTATCCTCTACACGATAATTTTCATTGTATCAGCCATTCATGTCCCTACACTTCTTTGATACAAGGACTTACAAATTACATTTTAGCACCACAGCCCTGTAAAATTATATTCAAATTACATTGAATCGTGGGTTGAAAAGCATGAATAGGACACAGGTTTACATTTCACAAACATGTCATGCAATGGAGCCTAACTCAATCCACGACTGCAAGACACGTCTGCACCGTCTTAACAGTTGACCGATAAATAAACTTCCCTGACCTCCAGACTCTGTTAAGTTACAAGCAAATTACACTGCAGAGCAAATCGGATCCCTCTATTGTTCGTATTCTTTTCTATCTTTTAATCATTTCGTCAGCATCATTTGATCACTTCATTGCTTATTGTTGTTGATTTGATTATGACTCATCTTATATATTAAGATAAGTACACAGGGGAGATGATGATATTAGTTGTTACATCAGCATAATGTCATTATTATGATACAATACATGCCTATTATTGTTTTGTAATGCATTCAAATCAAATAAATTTGTACAGGCAATATGAAACAGCAAGCATAATGACAAGAGGAGGAATGACAATTACACAAAGCATAAGCAGAAAGACAATGAAGACAAAGCAAAAGGACATCATGACCATCATCAACAACAAATTCTGGACTACAAACGCATGAACTACATAATCAACATCATTATTCCTAACTACTTCAAACAACAAGGACAGCAGCAAGGAACATTATTATACATCATGTATTGGTTGGCAGCAAGCAGTACATCAAGGCACTTCTGCTTTCTTTTCATCCTCAATTTCTTGCTTTGGGTTGAAAGATGTAGAAAGTTAAATCCCTGCTTGAGATTAAGGCTACTTCATCCTCTTTTTCTCTCTGTGAGAGAGAAGCAGCAAATGTAGCAAATGCAAGTTTAGACAAGTGTTTTTTCTTGTGTTCCTCTTATGCACTTGAGGTACTTGAAGGGATTCTACAGCAATAGTAGCAAGGGAACAGGCAAACAATAAGTGATGAGAATTACAGTGATAAGTTGTACAGTGCAGCTAGTGCGGCAGCCATGAAATTTACAGAACAGTGGCTGTGCCGCTTTCCTCATGGGCTCAAAAGACAAAGACTCCGCCTCCATAGAAGCAGTATTATGCTTAGTAGTAGCAAGACATGATAAACCAGCAGGTTTCTTCATCACCTTCATGATGCCACCATCATCACCACCATAATCTCCAACAACTTCACCATCATCATCAAAAACCTTCAGCCTGCCATTCATTCATTTGAAAGCCCTGCATGGTAGAGCTCACCTGCTAGCAACTCTTGTATGTAAGATGAAGCGGCAGCGGATGCTGCGTCCTCATCACAGTTATGTCCTGCTTGTGCCCTGTATATCCCTCCCGTTGTGATGCTCCCTGCTCTTCTGTAAGCCCAAGCCCCTGGTAACACAATCTCATGTACTTAGCGACCCTGCGTAGTAGTGCGCACTCATATAATGTCACAGCATCCTGAATCCTATATCTGCTACTGTAGCTAAAGAAGTATCTTTTTGCCGCTACTGTCGTACTGCTGTTGTGTCCTTTCTAATTCTAAATCAGGTTCTTAGTTCTAAAAGCATTCATTCATTTGGAAGCCCTGCATAATGTTAGTAATGGTAGTGCTAGTAGTCCTCACCTGCCAGCAGCTCCTGTACTAAGTCTGATGCCGCAGCGGTAGCGGCTACCTAGGCTACCTCCTCATCAAAGATATGTCCTTGTGCCCTGGCTAACCCTCTTGTTGTGATGCTCCCTGCTCTTCTGTACAATCCCTAGGAACAAAACATCATGTCGTAATAAGTGACCCTGCGTAGCAGCAGTGCGCAATCATATGTTGTCACTGCATCCTGGATCCTATGTCTGCTGTAACTAAAGCATCTTCTTCCTGCTTCTGTACTGCTGTGTCCTTTCTAATTCTAAATCTGGATCTTAATTCTAAAAGTACTAATTCATATTACAAGCCCTGCATGGTAGTGCTCACATGCTAGCAGCTCCTGTAAGTCTGATGAAGCGGCAGCGGTAAATGAATCTCCTGTTCAGCAGTGTGGTACTTCCCTGACCTCCAGACTCTGTTAAGTTACAAGCAAATAAAGCAAATTACACTGCGGAGCAAAACATCATCATCAGGTAATAGGTATCAATGCAAGAAACATGTACTAAGCAATGGTGCGTGACTCTATTCACACCTGGTCACAATCTTAACTGTTCATCATCAAGTGATGTGTATTTATGTAAGAAACATGTTAAGCAATGAAGCCTAACTCTAACCATACCTGGTTACAGCCTGAATCAAAACATCCCAGCAGTTTGGGTTTTCTTGGTGCATAAATCACAAAAGGCCATGAAGGTTTATTATATGCACGATACCTGTGCTTTAGGTACTGTATGGAGAACGAGTGGGAAACTATTTAGGATTGATGCCTATCATTACGACTCTCACTATCTATCACTTCTTCCATCAATCAGGTTTCAAAAGCTAAAAAAATGAATTTGGAGCAATGCACGTTGTTCTAAGTTGTGTAATGACCATCGGCACAGCGTCGCGTACAGCAGCCCAGAGTGCATGCCCATGTTGTTTCACTTGCTCCTTGAGGTCAGCGCATCTTCATTCCGAGCTTATTTCGTCAATAATTCCTATATGATGGAGAAATGCATCGTTCAGCTACAATTAAGCTTATTTGGCTGCAAAGATTGAAAGTGATGAAAACTGGCAGTCACTGCGTATTTTTGACGTATTTCTGCAGTGGTCGAAATGCGGCTGTTACGGCAGCGAAACAGGGGTCGGATCCCTCTAGAAAATCAAAGGAGGGAAGCACAGATGCTATAAGAGCAGAGGGTGCCAAACTTAAAGCATGCTTAAGGCGGTGGAAGAGTGGGATTGGTAGAGATGCCTAAGGGGGGATGCCTGGAACCATGTGCAGGAGAGACAGATATTCAATGATGAGAATTGTCATTGCATCAACTGCAGTCAATAATGCTGTGCATATCGCCTTTACTTACTTTGGAGCCTGCAATGGTGAATTTGCTCATACAATGCTCCAGTACAAGGTGGTCCACTCTGTTCATGCCACTTAATGCAATGTTGGGTGTGAGCATGTAGTACATGTAGGTATTTGTTGTTATTTGTTGTTACTAGTAGTCGTGCAGTCGTGTTGTTGTTATTCTGTCATCATGTTATGTTTATTATTGATGATGATGCCCAGTTCATATTAAATACTTCATATTAACACTACTGCCATGTATGTACGTATGTATGTATGTATGTATGTATGTATGTATGTATGTATGTGTTGAATTGGAAAGGAATTAAAATGAATTAATGAAATCATCTGTACTTATTATTGTGCATGATGATATGCTAGGTGTTTTTTAAGAGCACAATGAAGGACTTGTACAAAACTAAAATGATCACTAGTGACATTGGACCAGCATGTGGTTACAACACCTACGACAAAGAACTATTGCCCACATTCAAGGCCACGAACCTCAAGGACATCCCTGTTGCCAGGATTGCCTGGTCCTTCAATGTTGGGTGGAGTGAGCATGATATCTCGCTCATGATTAAATCTATTAAATCAGTTGCTGTGTGTGATGAGTGTGCTATTTTGTGCACATTCATGCAGACATCTAAAACAGCTGTAGCTTATAAAAGCCCTAGAACTGCTGCCCAGAATGTGCTAGCCATCTTAAATGCTCCATCAAACAGCAGCAAGTCTTGGGTCCATGCTTTTGATCTGAAGGTCGACATGAAAGCGCCAAGAACCAGGGGTTGCGAGGCATGTTCTTTTATGAGAACTCTAAGCGACATTTAATGTCTTTTGACTGGCTGAAAACTGTATTGTATTAACTGTATGAAACAGACTTAGGTAACTGAGGTCGACATGTTTGTCTTAATGACATGAATTTATATCATATAGACAAGACCTGAACATAAATATCAATTGTGTACACGTCTTGGTCAATGGATGATAATTGTCGGTATTGTCGGACATGACTTTTTTTAATACAGGCAGCTAGATCAACGTTGGTAATTTGTATGAAATGGTTGCATGTTCATAGCGAGAATTTATTTATTTCCTCGATGACACTCTAGTTCACAACCAAAGAATGGTCCCTTGACTCGTGTCAGCTGTAGTAGCTGTAGGTTACCAGATAAGAATTCGAGCTCGCACGACAGGACAGCTCTAATATTACAGATTATGACCTCGACAGCGTTCCAGCTTCCTTAAGTAGCAGAATAATCACTTGGCTCAGGTCAGCTGTAGGTTACAACAACAGATGAACAGCTCACAGAGACCCACAGATCAACTGCAACACAGATGATTGTCAGCATAATGATGACAATGAACTTGTATGCCTCATAAAGGCGTGGATATATCGATTGTTAGTGGCAACCATGAACCCTTATAAATGAAAAATTGTTGGAAACGTGGGATTGCATGCATTTAGACCCATCCCTTCTCAGCAAGGCACAGACAAATTCCACATCCGTCTACACGTAGTCTGCATCCATGCACGCTACCACGCCTACTTGAGAATTGTCAAATGCAAAACTCTACGCCAAGCTCATGCATCATACCTAGTATTATGTTGCATTCCCTTGATGTGTGATGTGACTGTGTCTTTCAAGTGAAATCACACATGCAGATAAGCATGCCACATGCATGTATGCATCACATTGATGAGCATAAGCACGTGCTGATTTATACGTTTATAGGAACAGTAGCACGACCTCAGAAGACTATTGTTCTCAGAAAACAAATGAATACACTACTGCTGTCAAGGCACTCATGTCAAGCACAGAACGTCATCATACTTTGTCATCTCACAATGCATTGCACATTAAGTAGCTCGATATCACTCCAGAAATGTAGAGCTGATATGATGTCAACTCTACAAGTGCAGTCTCGGCTCATACTGTCCTTATGATTCTGTGGTGAATGCACATGCAACTGGTGCACTGCATACCACAGGATAGAATAAAAGGAACATATACCCTAATATGAACCCTACAATATCCTAACAATCCTGCTCGACATTCATGCTGCATAAAAATTCGGACACAGCCATAAGCGACAGTATTAACGCGAATCCAAAAAAGTAAATGTCAATGACAATTCGGTGGGCGAGTAGTATGCCACATCGTTAGCGCATTTCAAATTCAGATTCGTCTTTCATTCATGTCAGCGGGCGAGAAATATGCTTTACATCGCTGGGCATGCGAAAAAAATGGCACTCGTTTCACTCTTCTTGATCTCCGCTTCCTTCGATCCCAAACGGAACAGCTTTCGGATGCGTGGCTGATATATTCGCGAGAGTTCGCCCTCTGCCTTTCACGGGTCCAGACTCTCGCATGACGTTGATATGGAGATTCGGTTTGAGTTAGTTCAAGTTTTACACTCTTTGCTGCCGGCCCGCTATATCATAAGGCATAATCAACTCGCCTTCATAGATCCCCTTGTGACGAAGAATTACCCCAATCACTATTGAGAGTGTACGTCCTTCTTGTTATTTACAGAGTGTCAGCAAATCAGATAAATCAGACAGTAAAGAAGACTACTACAATCTCATAGCAAAGTCTATATCAATCATGGCATAAAGAAGCAATACAAGAAGTACGCATAAAACACGTTTGAGGCTATAAAGAAGCAATACAAGAAGTACGCCTAAAGTTTGTAAGTAACACGTTCGACGCTGTTACACTCTGAGTACTCTGAGGTCTCTACAGCTTCATCAACCTCTTTCCCCTTTGCAGATTTTTTCTTCTTCTTGGGCTTTTTCTTAGAACCAGTGGGATTCTCTAGATTCTCTGGCGCACCCTCTTCAGAGCCATCGCAGTTTTCAGTCGAGATAGTCGAGAAGATCTGGTTTGAGAGAACGAATCGGCTTCAGTTACGTGTGTATCGGCTTCACGCATTGAACCGGGAGCAGAAATTTCGTAAGAACTTCTTCCCTGTCCCTGTCCGTTGAGTTGCTAGAGTTGCACGTATAATGTGCTAGTATGTGCATAAGTATTTGAAACCTGGTTTCACACAGCGTACAAGTAAAAGCCATAATGAAAGTTTATAATGCAGATATTGGTGATTGTATTCAGTGTAGGTGGCTCTAATTGTGGCCCAGGTTGCGCCTGGTTGTGTGGAGTCGCGACTTCACATATTTCACACAACTAGTTGTACTGTAAATTGCGATGGTACAACTCCAGTTGTGTGAAGTCGCGACTCCACACAACTAGTTGTACTGCTAGTTGTACTTTAGCATTCAAAACTGCCAGTCGCTAGCACTTTATGCAGTGGCTGACGAACGATCGCTGCAATAAATAGCAGCATCTGCTAAATTGTTCGTCAGCCACTGCATAAAGTGGCAGCGACTGGCAGTTTTGAATGCTTAAGTACAACTAGCAGTACAAACAGTTGTGTGGAGTCGCGACTTCACACAACTGGAGTTGTACCATCGCAACTAGCAGTACAACCAGTTGTGTGGAGTCGCGACTTCACACAACTGGAGTTGTACCATCGCAACTTACAGTACAACTAGTTGTGTGAAGTCGCGACTTCACACAACCAGGCGCAACCTGGGCCACGATTAGAGAATGGTAGGACTAGTAGGACCCCTCTAATGCTGCTAAGCAGCTCATCTGCATGCAAGTCATCATTTGATTATAAATGTAGATAAATGCTTAGCATTGCATGCATAATGGCATCACTTGAATATTGCTAAGCACTGATTTAACTGATTGCATGTATTCACATGCTGAAATCTAGAAACTGCTTGCATAACATTATCACCTGAATTCTATGCACTGCAAGCACGCCAATGCTTCAGTGCTGCTAGGTAATAATTCATGCATGCGCCTAATGCGCCATCACCTGATGATGAATTATATGAATGCTAAGCACTGCATGCATGTCATTAATGTCATGGTACAGAGTACATGACATGATAGACATGAGAGGTAAGACATAGAAGAAGTAGTAGTATGAAGAATGATTGATTCGAATTCACAGGGACTACTAGGACTACAGGGACATTCATTACATTCATTTAATTCATTTGTAATATTGCAACAGATTTGTTCATTACATATGCACACATGTGTACTCCTTCATGTGTAAGTTGTCTTGGATCATACGACACTTGTAATTTTTTTACAATTTGTTAATTTTCTACAGAAACATCACCTAGAGTAACCTAGAGGGCTTATGATTTAGTAGATTTAGGCTCGCTTGTCTTACATAATGTTTGAGGTGTCTAGGAGCAATAGCAGGACATACTCATAATACTCAAGATGTTTCTGTAATTTATATGTGCATGCCCATGCCCTGAGGGTTGGGCTGTTAGGCGGGCTGTAGCATTTAAGGTAGACACCCCTCTTTCCTACTCTTTCCACACATGTCTTTTGAAAAGGCTTTTAGTAGGCCATAACTTTGCTTAAGGTGCACCAAATGTAATGTAGTAATGTTTAGAGTCTTGAAATTGTACTTTAATGTTATATGAACATGGATGTGTGCTATGTGTGCTCAGAAAATATTTCTGATGTGTTTAGGGGAAAACAGTACACTTGGAAGCTGGCAGATGGAGGGGATGAGGTGCAGCTGGTCTTGCAGCAGCAGCAATACCCCTGATATATGAGGCTCTGCAGTTGGGAAGAGGTGGAACAGGAGCAGTTGTTAAGCCTAGGGGACTCAAGGTTGCATTAGTTGCATCAAGAAGTACAAGAAGGCGTCTCTCTGTTTCCTCCTTCATGGACAAGTAGCCTAAATCTTTGAGTTTGGCTAGTTTGGCTTGTTTTATCTCTTCATGTTTGAAACCTGCTGCATCAAATTTCCATTAAGGAAACTTTCCCTTGTTTGATTGCTGAGGTATCTCTTGTAATGTTTGATTGTGCTAGTAAGGCATCAAGATCTTCAACATCGATAGCATATTGAGTTAATTGAGTGTTGTCCATAATATTGTGATTAAATAACTTAGAGTTTGGTGATGATGAAGATGAAGAAGTATTATATATAGTATGAAAGAGTGATGTTGTAGATGTTGTGTACATCTGTACTTTGTACTGTTGTATTTATGTACTTTATTGTACACATGTAATGCAAGATGAAGGAATGAGAGTAATCTTGTAGTAATCACTTTAATAGCAAACTTTTTATATAATTAGATTAACTTTACAAAAGGTATTGTTGAGGAATAGGAGTAAAATTTAAGGGTGTCAATGGTGATATAAGAGCTATTTGAGATCTTGATAACACCCTTGAAAGCATGACATATAGGAGCCCAGGTGCGAATGCACTTCTAATGTGTAACAAGATCTTGTTCTTAATTGTCGTTATTGTCGTGGCACCTTGTGCTTTATGACCTGTCAGAGCGTAAGCCAAAGTTAAGGGGCATGTCTTTTTATAGTATAATGTGCCATTTAGTTAATTTAGCCTAGTTGTTTTATGTTTTAAACGATATATGGTGAGTTCTTTGTTGGAATGATCTAACTTGATTTTGATTGCGTATATTTCTCCTTCTTTAATTTTGATGTCGACAATGATACCCGTGCTTCCATTAGCTGCACCAATGGTATGATCTAAATTTGCAGTAAGCATGACTTGTGCACCGATTGCCGCTATTGCATGAATGGTGTGGAACTAGTGGAACCTGTTGTCATGTAGCCATAGTAGCCAATTGTGGAGTTCTGGAACGTCTTTTGCATTGGAATGGATAGTAACTTGATGTATTTGATACCATGTATATTTTTGTTGAAGAATGCGTAAATTATATTGTGAAACATCTGATATGTGAGTGCATAGACACTCTGAAAACTATACCCATATCTAGATACACACAGATAAGGCCTTAGATATATCTGAATTATTTTAGAGAGATGTCTAGATAAAGCTTATAAAGATACATACCTAGATATCATAGATAAGGATCCAGATATTGGATAGATATTACATCTCTAGAGGCATATATAGATACATATACATGAGTTATCTAGAAACATATCTATATATATATGCACCCCTCTATCTAGACAATAATCCAGAGAACAATGTATATAATCATCCAGATATATGTCTCAACACATACACAGATAATTGTCTATAAATATATATAGACCTCTATCTAGAACATTATCTAGAGTAGCTCATACATAATACTCCAGATACACATCTCAAAACATACATAGATTATTATCTAGCCAAGCATCTAGAACACGTATATAGATACTTCTCTGTGAGCAAATCTACATAAACATCTAGAGCAACATATTGAATCACATCTACACACTCTTCTACAGAAAAATCTACATAGATATCTACACACATAACCAGAAAGTCTCGTAGGTCAACAACCAGAACAATGTCTACATACATATTTCATACTACACTCATAACAATCCCTGCAGTATAACAAGACTTAGTAACAAGATCAACATGATGAGCTTAGCGACGATCTTTCTTGCTCTTTTTGCTCTTCTTCTTCGACGAATCTTGCTTCATCTTGTGTTGCTGCTTATTAATTCTCCTGCTCTTCTTGTGCTTGTGGACAGGGGCTGGGGATTCTCTTTCCTCATCACTCATCCCTCCTGTATAGAGAAGTAGTAATGATCTGACTCTTCATGATATCATCATACAAGTAATGGCAAAAAGGCGACATACCAGCTTCGGAATCAGATGATGATGAGGAGTCTGATGACTTGTTAGACTCGTCATCATCCTCAGCGTCGGGCAAAGTTTCCATATCCACATCTTCATCTGGAATATAAGAAAATAAGTTTTTAAGTAGAATCAGCAATACTACAAACAAATAACAGATTAATAACTTTACAACTTACAGAAAAACTTTTCAGCCTCTTCCCACCCTTTCTTCATTACTGTTTGTAAGCGTTCGAATGTAATTTTGGGGTTCTTCATCTTGACGAATGCCGCCTACAGTTGAGACAACAAGAGCAATCACAAATAATCAGCTCACCACTTATAAAGATTTGATTGTTAATGCATGCATAATGTTGCCTCAAGGTGCAGACAGACAAGCAGGCAGACAGGTAGTATGTCTAGAGACCTGCAAATAACATGCATGTTGCCTCAAGGTGCAGACAGACAAGCAGGCAGGCAGGCAGTATGTCTAGAGACCTGCAAATAACATGCATGTTGCGGCATACAACATATCGCGTGATTTTTAATCATAATTAAATGTCTTGAGGTCGTTGATATGTCCACTGTAAAATGCAAGTCTACATTTGCCTTGCAATGTGCACCTGATTTCCTGCTGGGCCTATTTTCTCAGTCACCAGGCTTCAGAATCATGACTTGGGCATATCAGCATGTTCAGGATACTTAATATATTAACAGAAAAGTTCTAAACATGGCATTTGGTTAGGTTTAGCATCAGTTAGGTGGCCTGAACTACTGCTGAAAAAGTAGCAAAACTGGTTGGACCACCTAACTGGTAACAGCTGTCATAAATCATAGACTTCTACAGCCTATAAAATAAATAGGCAGAGTTGTTCTATACACATAATAGTATATTTTGAACACTTTAAACATGCCATGCAAGTGAGTCTAACTCATTCTAGAGCTCCTCACAGATTTCACTGTTTTCCCTTGAAAACCACTTTTCAATGTGGAGCTGATTGCATGTTAATAATGCATATTTCTCAGTCACCAGGCATCATAATCATGAGCTGAGCATACCAGCATGTTCAGGATACTTTGTAGAATGCTAATTAAATTTCAAGCATGTCATTTGGTTATGTTTATCACTAATTAGGTGGCCTACACCGTTTTCACATTCAATTTTTAGTGTGGACCTGGTTGCATGTGAATGCCTATTTCTTAGTCACCAGGCATCAGAATGATGATCTGAGCATATCAGCATGCACAGAATACATAATAGAATGATAAAAAAATATAACCATGTCATTTGGTTAAGTTTATCAATACTTAGGTGGCCTGAACCACATAAAAAGCAGCCTGAACAAATACCAAGCTGGACACATTCAGAATCCAAAAACTAATTAGACAGAGTTTTAAAACATGTTTCTCTGATCACTTTCAACCCCAAAAACATGCCTTGCAACTAAGTCTAACTCATTCTAGAGCTGCGCATAGCCATCACTGTTTTCAGCCAAGATTTCCAAAGTTGGGTGCCATAGCTTAAAGAATCATGGTTTGTAGGCGAATAAACTATGGTTTGCAATGCAATCAGTTGGCTTCACTTCAAAAATCTCAAATAAGCGTTCTAACTTAGGTATCTGGCCACGAGTCTTGACGTTTAGCAGCCATGTAATAAATGTACCACAACTGTTTATTTTTTAATTCGGAGTCGGAAACCTTTTGTCTTTGCCAATTGTGTCTCTAGGTTTGAAGTCCATGTACCGCTTATGGTTTTCTTTTGTGACCTCAGAGTTTTTGTGCATGTGTATCCTCTGTTTATTTTTAAATTCATTAGCGTTAAATTACTTGTAGCACGTAATTAAATGCTCTCAGTCTCGCCTCAATCAGCTGTCATATGACTTCAATCTCTAAGAGTCACTCTCACAGACGACCTTTTGTCAATTTATTCTTAAGAATACTTACTCTGGTTGTAATAAGGCTATGAGGACGACACAGGGAATGGCATGTGCGCGATCACAACACTATGCGGTTGACCCATATAGATAAGCATACCCTATATACAAGCTTATCAGCAGATCTTATGTATCTTAAGACACCTTTCAAAGGCGTCGTCGTCAGCGTACGTCGCTCTTATACAGAATGGTTATCCAGATGGCCATGTACGTTGTATCTACATTGAATCATAGAAGTTTATGTGGATATGATGTAGATATTTGGGCTTGTATCTAGATGAGGGGTCTTATGTAGATAAGCCCAGATAAGCCTGTAGATACTATCTAGACCTATCTAGGTGTATCTAAAGGGATATCTATGTATCTAGATAAGGGGGTAGTTTTCAGAGTGAAAAGTAAGTCATCGTTCTACCTATAGGTAGAACGATGACTTACTGGTAAGGATAGATTGAAGTCCAGCTTTGTTGTTATTAAATTAGGGGCCAGTCAGGTGATGAACCTGATGGAATAACTTGGTTAAATCTGGCCTTGAGCTACTTGAGCTAGACTAGTAAGACTAGATGTCTTTTAAAGACTTGTAAACCTAGTAAACCCTTAACCTGTAGTAGGATCTCTAGCCGCCAGATGCTAGTCATGTCGGCATAGTCAGCATTTGGCATGGATCATGAATCTAGAATCGGGAATTATTGGAATCTGAATTTATGTGTCTTTTGACATTCTTTATGACAATTTCGAATTGTCAAGACTTGTTACAAGAATGTCTAGAAAAATACTCGAATATTATTTATTAAATATATTATAATATTATTAAATATATGTTTATTAAATATATTTGTAATATTTAATATCTAGATGAACTGGAAATAAGTAATACTAGTAATACTCAGTAGTGGGTGTATGACCACTACAGCAGCATAGAAAAGGGCTGTCCCAATACTCATATCAATATAAACATTAGCTCAGTGAGAAGTGGGAGCAACAATGTGCAAAGAAGCAGGATGACGAAGACATGTCCTGGAAGAGAGAAATATGTATTGCTTGCGCCAAACATTAACATGTATTACCTGTATAGGCAGGATCAGTTGGATAAGCTGAGTTAACTGGATTTAACTACATTCGGAAAGTCAACGCATCGGGAATGCGTTGTTACTATTGTTACTTGATTAGATTTACAGGAGATAAATATATTAATATTTATGACGTTATATAGTGGGTTCAAGACCACTACATACCTCCCCCCTTAATGGAAAGGACTCATGACAAGATGACAGCAAGAACATGAGGATTGAACAAGACATGAAACGTGAACAAGAGAACATGAGAATACAAGACATGATAACAAGGACAACAAGACTTTAAACAAACACTGACTGTTCTGCTTGCTCAAGCAAATCAGCTGTAAGGTTTTTGGCTGGTTCCCATGAATTATGACTATCATCATAACCTAGCCACTTCATCATCAGGAATTCCTTCATTTTTCTTCGACCAGATTTGCGAATTCTTTGTGAAAGAATCTTCTCAACCTTGTAAAACGGAACTCCATCGTCAACAACAGGTTCTGGAGGATGTTCATCCACAGCAGTAGTAGCTGTGAAAGACTAGAAAGACTGGATGAATTCGAGTATACGTGACAGGAAGCTCGATCTTTGCAACATTGTGACCAGAAGACATGCTGAGATAGCTGAGAATCTTGAAAGGACCAATGAACTAAATGAACTTAGGATGAAGCTTTTTCACTCCTTTTCTGAACTTGAAGTTCTTTGTGGACATCAGAACAAGATCTCCTACTTGAAAATCATCATGTGGAGCTCGAAATCTAGAATCAGCATAAGCTTTTTGCCTATCTTGAGCAGCATGAAGCAGAACTTTAACCCTTGAAAGAGTAGACTGGAGATCATCAAAGACTGAATCAAGTGAAGTAAGTGAAGGTATATTAGCACTTGAGATCTTGACAAAATTAGGTGTAACTGGATTAACTGGATGTCTTCCATAATTCAAGAAATAAGGACTATGTGTAGTAGACAGGCACCTATAGGGTGTATGTTACTTATATTTATGAGTACTTACTTGTATTGTTATTACAAGAGGTCTGGCAGTTGGGACTCGATTAACTCGATCCCAATATTTAACTCGACTGAGTCTGCCAGGGTTACAGGACGACTGTTTTTATACATGGCTTACAGTGAACCATGAGGGTTCAGGACAAGACTAGAATCATAGACAGGATCAGCTGGATAAGCTGAGTTAACTGGATTTAACTACATTCGGAAAGTCGACGCATCGGGAATGCGTTGTCACTTGATTAGATTTACAGGAAATAAATATATTAATATTTATGACGTTATATAGTGGGTTCATGACCACTACATACCTCCCCCCTTAATGGAAAGGACTCATGACAAGATGACAAGAACATGAGGACTAAACAAGACATGAAACATGAACAAGAGAACATGAGAACACAAGACATGATAACAAGGATAACAAGACTTTAAACAAACACTGACTGTTCTGCTTGCTCAAGCAAATCAGCTGTAAGGTTTTTGGCTGGTTCCCAGGAATTATGACTATCATCATAACCTAGCCACTTGATCAGGAATTCCTTGATTTTTATTCGACCAGATTTGCGAATTCTTTGTGAAAGAATCTTCTCAACCTTGTAAAACGGAACTCCATCGTCAACAACAGGTTCTGGAGGATGTTCATCCACAACAGTAGTAGCTGAAGTTTTGAATTTCCTGAGCAATGAGACATGAAAGACTGGATGAATTCGAGTATACGTGACAGGAAGCTCGAGCTTTGCAGCATTGTGACCAGAAGACATGCTGAGAATCTTGAAAGGACCAATGAACTTAGGATGAAGCTTTTTCACTCCTTTTCTGAACTTGAAGTTCTTTGTGGACAACAGAACAAGATCTCCTACTTGAAAATCATGAGGAGCTCGAAATCTAGAATCAGCATAAGCTTTTTGCCTATCTTGAGCAGCTTGAAGCAGAACTTTAACCCTTGAAAGAGTAGACTGGAGATCATGAAAGACTGAATCAAGTGAAGGTATATTAGCACTTGAGATCTGGACAAAATTAGGTGTAACTGGATGT
>BEGY01000070.1:246667-309671 GCA_002335675.1 Chlamydomonas eustigma | reverse complement strand
AACATATACCATACTCAGACAAGAGTGCCTTCTCGGCCGGTCCCAAAGACTTAGTATATCCCCACAAGGGACACTTCTCTGGAGGGGTTTTTAGCTCTCGAACATGCTTGTTATCACGCTGTTCAGGCTGAACAGGCTCAGAGGCCTTTCTCTTGACTTGAATGGCCGCAACACGACCTTTACTTGACTGGAACCCCTGAGAAGATGGCCGAAAGACAGGACGTGAGGGAGCATGAGCAGCAGACCTTGCATTGAGGCGTAATTCCTCACCATAGGAATATTTAACAAGACTAGATAAGGACTGCCATTCATTCCCATCACGATCAAGAGTGCATGCTTGTTTAAGCTCTGGATTAAGTCCAGCAAGATAGTGTAAACACAAAGAAACTTGACACTCATCAGGAATGAGTCTAGAACATTGAAAGAAACGTTGTGCATATTTAGCAGCACTATCTGGACCTTGCTTGAGTTCACGACCAACAAGAGTAGCACGAGCAATAGCAACTTGAGATCTCACCTCTCCAGAAACAAATCTTTTCAAAGATGTCTTGAAGTCCTCCTCAATGAAAGGAACATCAACTGGAAGGGACTTGAAGTAGGACTTGACAAAATCTTTGACATCACAATCCTCAATGAAATGAGGAAGGTGATCAGGAATTGGGAGGTGGTGGGCACGAAGCCAAGCACATATGCCTTCAACCTCATTGTCAAGAATGTGGGGCTTAGACACAGCACTCTTGAAAAGAGGGACGCCCATTTTTCCAGGAGTAGGCCATTTTGTACCCCAAGCAGGCCGCATGACTGGATTAACAAGATGAGCCGCTTGAAAAGTTGAACAAGGAATGACAGAATTTTCAGGATTTTGTACAAGATCGATAACATGAGGAGGTACAGGCGGAGGAGAAACATGATCAGCAAAACAAGAAACTTCATTTCTGACAATTGAAGGAGAAACAAGACGAGAAGAAATCTCACCCTCATCGAGGGCATCAATTCTGCGTTGCATGGCAACCAGAATAGCCTCGGTCTCCTGAGGAGTCCAGGCGATGACAAGAGGAGCAAGAGGAGCAAGAGAGGTAACACGAGGAGGAGGAGCAGGAGTTTTTGGTGCAACTCGTTGCACGACAGGAACGAGAGGAACGACGGGAGCAATTTCCGGTAGGATTTCAGGAAGTGCTGCACGAATCATATTGACTGTATTAAGAGTCAAATTGGGAGCAGCTAAGGCCAAGCCCTCGCGGTCAAGAATATCTAAGGGGTCGGCACCCGGAGTGCCCAACAGTCCCGATGGTGGATTGGATGAATCAGAAATCATCAAATCTGTATTAAAAGCAGCAGAAGCAGAAACATGACTAGAATGGCCATTGCCACGAACACGACCACGAGAGGGCATGATAAAATTCAAATACACTGACCGTCTATGAGATCGGAATCAATGCAATCCAAGAATTCCTCGTCCTCAGGGAATTCCTCGCCTTCAAGAAGAGGATGGGAGTTAAGGGATTCGTCTCCCACTGGACAAGAAGAACAAGAAGCAAGATGAGGAGCGCAAGAAAGGAAAGAACAAAGAGAACAAGAACGCGAGATGAGGAGCGCAAGGACGTCTCAAACCACTTGTAGTAGACAGGCACCTATAGGGTGTATGTTACTTATATTTATGAGTAATTACTTGTATTGTTATTACAAGAGGTCTGGCAGTTGGGACTCGATCCCAATATTTCACTCGACTGAGTCTGCCAGAGTTACAGGACGACTGTTTTTTTACATGGCTTGCAGTTTTTATAAGGCTTGCTATTACGATGGGTGTAAATTACGATGAGACCACCATATATACGGTATATGGTCTCATACGGCGGTTTACACTGGACAAGTCACTTTTGTTTGATGAGTGCAAAATATGCATTTTTATCCCAATTAAGATTTTAATCGTTCGAGCTCATGTCCATAGCGAGGATTCACAGTGTGCTCTCTACGGTCTTCGTGATATACTTGTGTTGATTCACACAGAGGATTATGAATTTCAGAATTTTAGCTTCATTGCTGCTTTGCAGCGCAGGATTTGTTTTCCCTCAAGGTTGGTCATGTACCCATTCGGTCCCTGAATTTTAGATTAATATATTGGTTAGTATTTCGGTATGGTGTTACAGTCTGTCAATATTTCTTCTCGTAAGTGGCTCAGTGGCCGTATTTCTTAACAAACACTGGACATATTTATATTCTAAATATTTTGATCCCGAATGGATTCAGAGCGTTACGAGATCTTCTCGTCTGCTCTGTGGCACTTGCTTTGTCTTCATTTTCTCCAAATTTAGGAGCTTGAATAACTCCATGTTTTCTCTTCCTCTGCCAGTACCTCCTTATCCGCCGAGCCCTCCTCGACCTTTGCCTCCCTCTCCATTTTCGCCGCTACCGTTGGTGTTAGGTGAAAAACACATCCTTCTCTAGAAATGTCATGTTAATCATCGTGTTCGTAGGAAGCTTTAGAGTGCACCATACATGTTTTCCGGCTGCTGAGTCATAGCTGAAAAGAAATTTATTAGTGTACCAGTTTATTGATCGAGCAGCTGATTCCGTACTGTCATTTCAGGATATTTCAGGATATCTGATTGACAGTTGTCTACAACCTCTTGCTTGGAGAAATACTCTTATGAGGAATCTTTCTGCACATATTCTTGACATTAAAACTTATTTCCCTTCATTCAGGGGCTAATTTTACTTATCTGGGCTGCTACACTGACAACAGCAACAGAATGTTGCCATTCTATCTTTCTAACAACACTGGTTTATATGTGGAGTACTGCGCTTCGCTGGCAAAGCGATTTGGATACCCTTACTTTGCAGTCCAGGCTGGCAACCGTAAGCCTTCACTTGTACCAATTGATATCTTCATCCACAATGCTGGCCTTCATTGTCATATGACTCGCATTGGTTCACATATGTTAGAAAACACTATGTGATGAATCACCTGTAAGAGTTTCCCATGCTGAATGCTGCCTCTGCAACGCACCGTCCTTAGAATTAAGGTGTACCTTACCTGACAAGATTCATGACCCAGATGATCAAGATGTTACATCTTTCTGTACACTGCAGAGTGCTTTGCTGGGTACAATCTGGCTCAGGCAACTTCTTTGGGGACCTCCACCGGATGCAACCTTGCTTGTGTCGGTAACCCATTTGAAACATGTGGTGGGTTAGTCCTTGCTTTAAGAGGTTCGCAATGTGCTTGGTTTTGAGTTTGCTCCTAGACTGCATCACCTGCACTGTCCCTAATGTATTGATCTCATCTGCTGGCACAAGTGGAGAAACTTGATCTCCTTTTATGAACAAAGTAAGTTTGCATATCACGGGATGCTTGCAAGAAGCCGCTTTGAAACCTTCCCTTACATGATTACTGTGTGTTGTTGTACCTTCCCTTACATGATTACTGTGTGTTGTTGTACCTTCCCTTACATGATTACTGTGTGTTGTTGTACCTTCCCTGACATGATTACTGTGTGTTGTTGTACCTTCCCTTACATGATTACTGTGTGTTGTTGTACCTTCCCTTACATGATTACTGTGTGTTGTTGTACCTTACCTTACATGATTACCTTGTGTTGTTGTACCTTACCTTACATGATTACTGTGTGTTGTTGTACCTTCCCTTACATGAGCAGGAGGTGGTTTTGCTAACAGCGTTTATGCTCTCCAGACGCCCTTGGAGCACTCTCCTGTGCCCGCCATTTCGTACATTGGCTGCTTCACTGATGTATCTAGGCCTTTGCCTGTGCAACTGGACGTAGGCGCAAGTTACATGACAGTTGAACTTTGTGCAGCCAGGGCTCTGCTCAATGGCTACATGTACTTTGGAGTACAAAATGCTAACGGTATGTGCATGTCTGCTCTCCCTGCTAACGGTATGTGCATGTCTGCTCTCCCTGCTAACGGTATGTGCATGTCTGCTCTCCCTGCTAACGGTATGTGCATGTCTGCTCTCCCTGCTAACGGTATGTGCATGTCTGCTCTCCCTGCTAACGGTATGTGCATGTCTGCTCTCCCTGCTAACGGTATGTGCATGTCTGCTCTCCCTGCTAACGGTATGTGCATGTCTGCTCTCCCTGCTAACGGTATGTGCATGTCTGCTCTCCCTGCTAACGGTATGTGCATGTCTGCTCTCCCTGCTAACGGTATGTGCATGTCTGCTCTCCCTGCTGGAATGCTACTGAATCTACTTGCTTTGAACTGTAGGAATATAGGAAATTATTTCCACACTCCATCATCCTTAACTCCTTACTTTGAAATCTTCCATACAGAGTGCTACGCAGGCTCCAGCCTGTCTCAGGCTATGATGTACAATTCGTCAACAGCCTGCACAATGGCATGCTCTGGTGATGGTGGTCAGACTTGTGGTGAGAGGATTGAAAGAGTGATGTGCACTCATGAAGCTAGTGGATGATACTGCATGCTGCTGTAGGCTACTAAGTTGAACACGGTCACATGTATTGATTTGGTGCCTTACTATCTAGTTCTGAAATGTCGCAGGTGGTGCTTTGGCTAACAGCATATACTCTTGGTCCCTTCCATTGCCAAACTTTCAAGATCCTCAACAGAATTATCTTGGTTGCTATGCTGACAGCACAACCACCAGCAACTCTCGCTTGGTTCCAGTTGCCACTACTTATGGCTACACCAATGTCACTACTCGTTTATGCCAGGCAATGGCGTATGCTGCAGGGTTTATGTATTATGCTCTCCAGGCTGGTGATCGTGAGTTCGCTGCTTCAATGTATTTGTGCCTGAATAGAAGACACTACTTGTATTCCATATTTTTCTGTTGTTCTTTCATCTCTGTCCAATCAGAGTGCTTTGCTGGAAGTAATGTGACATATGCCACAAGTCTCGGAGCCTCCACATCATGCACTACCTCTTGCACTGGAAATTCCAGTATTACTTGCGGTGAGCATCCCTTGAGACATCAGGCCTTGCATCATGTGTGCTTGCTTAATGCCTATCGCATGTTAAGCAAGGTTTCTTTGTAGAGAGTACAATTTTAGGGGTTAGGCGTATATTTTACTTCATTTTGATCAGGGCCTGTTGCTTAAATCACAAACTTAGTGGTATGCAGCATCTTAGTATTTAAGGAGCCATGATGCCTTGTGAGGGCCTGCTTCAAGTAGATGTGAAAGGGCGATAGAAGCAAGTCATTTTATCATGTTGCCCCTAGACTCTTCATTCCTATTGGAATCTGACCTTCTGTTATCTGACCTTGTATCCAGGTGGACCTTATGCGAATGCTCTGTATTCTGTAGCAGTCACTGCCTTTCCTCCAAATCCTCCTGCCCCTCCACCTCTCCCCCCTGCGTACTCCTGGGGGAATCCTCTCGGTATGTCCTTAAATGTTGAGAAGAGAAATAGTGCTGTCATCACCTTTTCCTTTGAATCTATATCTCCTGAATTGACTGGCATCAATGAGGAGAAATGTGGAAGGTACCTGAAGTTATTTCATTTACATGAACGTCTGTCTTTTTACGCATGTTCAGAACCAACCTTCTCCTTGTTGGGCTGTTATAACGACACAAATACTGCTCCTAAGCTTTTACCTGCTTTGTTGGAAGTCAACTCTGCAATGACGACAGAATTGTGTGCAACTCTTGCTCGCCTTGGAAACTACTACTATTTTGGGACACAGTCAGGAACTTGTGAGTTCCTAAGTTATTGCTGCTTTCAGTTTTGTGATCAAGGTACATGGCCAGTTGCTTATATTTGGTAAACTTTGAGCAGGTTTGATAAATTGCTTGCATATCCTGCTGCACCTTGATTTAAAATCCTGACAGGCAGGATGACGGTTGATTACTAGGGTTGATGGTTAATTACTGATGGTTGATTACTGGGGTTGTAGATCCTGTGTGATAGAAGTGACGCATTTTTGATGCTCATGGGATGCATAAGAGAAACTGTTAGATTGTTTTTCTGCAATTCTCAGTTCTGCAGAGAGAGATGCATGGGAGAAAGTCATGGGAGTAGGTGTTGTATTGCATGGGAGAAAGTCATGGGAGTAGGTGTTGTATTGCATGGGAGAAAGTCATGGGAGTAGGTGTTGTATTGCATGGGAGAAAGTCATGGGAGTAGGTGTTGTATTGCATGGGAGAAAGTCATGGGAGTAGGTGTTGTATTGCATGGGAGACAGTCATGGGAGTAGGTGTTGTATTGTATACCTGATTGATTACTCAACCATATCAAATAATCTGGGCTTATAGCTGTAGTGCATAATCATGCTTGAAGTGCTTACAGCAGCCCCTGTTCTATTTCATGTTGGGTCCGGTACATCTACTTTACTGAGCAGCAGACCTCTTCAGAGATCACTGCCTTACCTGTCTCCTATTCATTAACCTCTCAGACTGCTATGGGGGTAATAATGGGAGTTTGGCAACATCTCTGGGTGTAAGCACATCCTGCTTATCACCCTGTGGTGGAAACTCTACTGAGACTTGTGGTAAGGAAGATTTGACGAATTAATTGCTTAGTAATAAGATTTTACACTCGCATTGGAAAAACTAATAGATTCTTAAAATGGATGCTTTTACAACTGTGATGTTGAGAAGATTGTTACATGAATATGATACCAGTTTGGAACTTGGAATCATCCTAGATTAATATAGTACAGGTTAAGGCCATGCCGCATTGAAATTTTCATTCTCTGTGAGTGCAAGAGTGACATTTTTGGTCTGCTCTCTTGGCTGCCGGGGCTGATCAAGCTGCTTGGGACCCAATTAAGTATATAGCCATTTATCGCCTTATTTCCTTTCTGATTCTGTCAGGTGGCACCACAGTCAACAGCTTGTACTCTTTTACACTACCCCTGTCCACACCTGTCATTTCAAGCCTGGGATGCTACCAAGACTACTGTGGGAGCACGCAATCTCTCAACTTCTACAGGAATTCAACTTCCATGACAACTGAGCTTTGTGCGACCATGGCCATGCTGAGTGGATCCACATATTTCTCAACCCAGGATGCAAATGGTATTATGCATACATTGCATCTCATATCAAAAGTCGAGGAAGATAGGCAGATGTTGTCTTCTATTAATAATCATGCGTATATATCATGGTACATAAATGATTTTGTTGAAGCCCATGGCAGTTTGTTGACATGATTCTCTGATGCATTTTTTGCACTGAGTATGATCATGTTCTCTGGAATGATTTGGTTTGTAGAATCTGAAGATAGTGAAGTCAAATACTCACGCAATCTGATACTTTGACTGATAAGGGAACTGCAGCACCCTTCATGCCTACTTAGCACCTAACGTGTGCTAGTTTGATAAATGTAGATTGGGTATAGGGAGTCATGCCTTCTAGTCGACCCTGCTATCATAGTATTGTTATCAAAGCACTTCATTATTTTGTTGTGCAGCATGCTACACATCCAACAACTTGTCAAGTGCAACGGCCCTTGGTTTGAATTCTAATTGCAACATGCCATGCAGTGGGAATGCATATCAGACCTGCGGTGAGGAAGTATTACTTGACAGTGCCTACGTTTTGAATGAAGATTCCCCCTTTTTCTTGTACTCTTATGTTTAAAAGACACATACAATTCAATGTACCATTTTAGGATGATGAGATCTTATTCAGATGTCTGAAACACAGCCAGACTTCTAGAATGTGTGCTAGGCTACCTGAGCCTATATGGCGTTCACTCCCAGCCTCACTTACATCACTTATCTGCACTGGGAGTAGCTCTATATTGAGGTTGTGTGTTTGGCATGATGTGTCCAGGCGCTCATTGTGTCAACAATTTGTACGCCTGGTCTTCACCCATCCCTGTCTTCTCTCTGACCTACCTTGGCTGCTATCTGGACTCCTCAGCCATCCGTGGTCTCCCTGCACTTCTGTCAAACTACAACTTCATGACCATTCAGATCTGTGCTGCTATTGCATACGTCAGAGGATACACATTTTTTGGGCTGCAGAATAATACTGGTGAGGGCTGTTACAATCTGCATTCATGTTAATCTCAATAAGTTTATTTTTGTTGAATAGTTTGTATGAGTATACATTACACTGCAATGCGCAATTCCATTTCATGAGATCACACAGCAATGTCTATATGAGCGCTATTGTGTCTATACTTATGCAGGTTGTTACGGTGGGAACAACTTAACAACCGCAACTGCTTTAGGCACCTCAGTATCTTGTGCACTTATCTGTGGAGGGAATTCATCTCAGACCTGTGGTACGTTGAAGCTATTACGCACACTACATGAGGATAGTTCCTTAGTGAGAACATTCCTTGAAGGAAGTACCTCTTAGACTTTTGGTATGGAGGCATGCTTCATAAAACAAATGCTGTAGTTTTGTCATTTCTCTACTGGACTCAAAGAAAGCGTTGTCATGTGAAAATGTTGATATTTTGTTATGTGCTTGGATGAATCATAACTTTAATACATCATATTGAATACATGATCACTTGAATACACAGTAATGAATACATGATCACTTGACTTGTGACTCAGGTGGTTTGGTATCCAACAGTCTTTACACTTCTGAAGTGAATCAAGGCCTGCCACCGTTACCTCCTGCACCCCCCTCGCCTAGCCCTTTGCCTCCTGCACCTCCTTCTGGTAAGCAGGTCCTTAAGTATGCACACTAAGTATTAATTCCTTTCATCGTACATGGACTGTATATGCATTAATATGCAATAAATAAATGAGCAAATGTTTTGCTGTATGAAATGTAACATGCTTGGCTGATATTTCATTAGAAAATTGTCACCACCTCAAAACCACCTCAGGTGCTGTGACCTTCAGTTCTAGCTCTCTTCCCACTACCCTTCCTGGTGCCGTCATTGGTGTTGGCACCAATGCTGTCACTGTCTACATCTCCTCTTGCATGATGGGTGGCGCATCAATCAACGCTGGGACGCCTGTGAGCGGCACACCGTTCTTAATGAATGTGACGGATGATCAGTCCACTGCCACGTGGATCACTGCTGTGAATGATGGCACATATACTAAGATGATCCAGGTCATGATCACAGTGTCCTCCAATGTGGTGTATGCATACCAGGATGCTGCAGGTTACATTGGCACTGTGTCACTGAATACTGCATCAGTCAACAGTGCCTGGAACAGTAGGACCACTCAACCAGCTGTATCCAGCTCAACCTATATCATTACCAGCATTCAGTTTATGAATGCGGCGAGTCCTCCACCTCCTTCTCCCTCCCCTCCACCAACTCCACCACCATCTCCAGCGCCGCCGCCACCGCCGCCTCTTGCAGGTATTGTGGAACTCCCTTCTAATGTTAAACATTACCTCATCAACACTTAGGGTTCAGGTTTAAATCCTATGTTGAGAGTATATTCTTGAAATTCTTTCAAGAAAAATGTAGACAACAAAGCGCTCATGCATACATATTTATAACATTTTTGTCAAAAAACATGAACATGGTTATGATGACTCATCTAAGCCGCCATCTGATCTTATCCTTTTTTAGGAGTGATATTCTATCCTGGTTGCAACTATACTGGCAGCTTCCCATCAGCTCCATATGTTGGACCTGGGATCTATCCCTGGGGATCTACCATGATCCCAGGTCAAATACCGGTGAACAGTATCTCGTCAATCAGACTACCCTATGGCTACTCTGTCATATTATACGGAGGTAACATAGGGACTGGGTCCCTCAATCTCTCACAGAGTACTGCGTGTCTCACTGGGGTGTCCTCATCTGGATATAGCAGCTGGGCGAATGCAACCGCCTCCTTTGTAGTGTTACCCCCTAATGGCTACTTCCAATGTAAGTGAATCAACTGCAAGTGTCTTGACTCTGTTTGTTTTGGCTCTGGGTCAATATGCCGAAATGGATACACATGCTTCTTGTTTCGCCACCTACCTTGATTCTTGTAGTAACATCTTTTACTTCACCTCCTGTTCCTTTGAAGATTTTACTCAGGGCATGTATGTTGTGAACCTCTTATGTCCTTCCGGGCAAGTCATCACAGAATTCACAAACATTCAGTACGGCCAACTGACAACCTATCCTGCTTACTCGCTCCTCAGCACGCAGCAGCAGCTACAGGCAACCTACTCTGTCTTCTCAAAAGCTTGTCTAGGCTTGAATGATTGTTATGTATACCACTTCACTTCCAGCAGCCTTCCAGATCCAAGCTATGGCTATGTTAAGTCTCTAATGTTCTTGTACACTTGTGGAGTTGCACCCCCCCCTCCTCCACAGAATGGTAAGGCTATTCATTGAAGTGAATATCATGAGTGTGTAGACTCAGCCTAAATCCAACTATCAATGGAGTTGAACTGAACTTGATCTACAGCTCTCAGGACATTATTTGCTTCCCACTGTAGCTATAATGCATACATACTTCATACTTCACACAACTTCATACTTCATACAACTTCATGCATTACGGATTCCTGAAAGGACAGGCTTTCAACACAGTCACGCTGACAGCCTGTAGCAAAGTTTCTGAACATGAACAGAAAGCTTGACCTGTGAGTCTGTATCTCTCTCCTCTCTTGCCTCAGGAGTTGTCTTCTACACTGGCTGTAATTTCTCTGGGACTGCCTCTGTCCCTCTCCCAGTAGGCATCTATGAGAATGGAGCTCCAGGGTCTATTGGTGACCTGGTTCCAAACAAAGCAGTCTCCTCAATCCAGATCCCAGCTGGCCTTTCTGTGATCTTGTACAACAACTCTCTGCCTCCAGTGTCAACAGTCAGTGTGAACCTCTCCAGCAGCACATCTTGTCTCAGCAGCACCTCTCTTAGTGGCTCCTTGACTGGTTGGACCAACCAGACCTCTAGCTTTGTGATCTATCCCACCGGTTCCTACATCGTGTACTCTGGTGATGAAGTATATAGTTAACGTATCCCTGCAACTCACGTTCTCTGCCCTAATTGTATGGCATCGTTGTTGTTCTGTAGCTAATAGGAGAAAGTTAAGCCAGCAAGATTCAAATCTGCTCAGTAGCTCAACTGAGTGATGCACCCAGTTTCGTAACTTTTGAGCGTTTTTATGTGAGAGTCATTTGAGTAGAACCATGAAGTCTCCTGATATGCTTCTTCTTGCTCTATGCTGCAACAGCATTCGCCTCATATAATGCCCTCACCTGCCCTGCGAATCAACTCATCTCTGCCATTGTCTCTGCCTACATCGGGAATGCGCCTGGCCACAATTGTGGGTACTACCCAAGTGTGTGGGCTAAAGTAGCTTCAGATCTCTCACTGGAGTGTGTGGGCCTGCCTTTTTGTAACATATCGTACTCTACCACGATGAACAATGGGGATGGACCATATGGAGATTATTTAGATCCGTGTTATGGTTCGGAAAAATACCTATGGGTTATCTGGGAGTGTTCTTCTAACCCTCCACCGCCTTCACCCTCACCACCTTCTCCTGCTCCTCCTGTCCCCCCTTCTCTGCCTCCACTGCCAAAGAATACCCCCCCTGTCCCACCTCCTTCTGTTGTCTCTTTCACACAAGTGGGGAACTCTACATGGACTGCTCCCTACACCATGAACATTTCTGTGCTGATAGTTGCTGGAGGAGGCGGGGCTGGTTATGACAGTGCTGGCGGAGGTGGTGGTGGTGGTGTCCTCTATCTTCCAAATCTGACAGTATCCAAAGGTACTGCTTACTCCATTTATGTTGGTGCCGGTGGTGGAAGGAGTCCTGGGTACAGCATCAATGGTCAGAATGGTTGGAGCTCCTCTTTCGGGTCAAATGTTGCTGTTGGAGGTGGTGGAGGGGGTTCTGGGCGTAATGGGTACTACAGTGCTGTACTGCCTAGCGGTAAAGGTGGCTCTGGTGGAGGTGGAGGCTGGGGAAACAGCGCTTCTTTCCCTGGAGGCAATGGCACTACAGGGCAAGGATATGCTGGGGGATACAGCTGCGTATCTTTGGGATCAGGTGGAGGAGGGGGTGCAGGTGGACCTGGTGGCAACTGTGTTCCCTCGGTCCCGATCGCAGGAGCTGGAGGTATTGGGTTTCTGAGCGCAATTACAGGTTTGCCAACTTACTATGGTGGAGGTGGTGGAGGCGGGACTTACTACAATGGCAACGGTGCTGCTGGGGGGCTTGGAGGCCTTGGCGGTGGTGGGAATGGAGGTTCTTGTAATCAGGCTGGTGGGAACGGTATCCTCAACACGGGTGGGGGCGGTGGAGGTGGGGGTTGTAGCACCTACAGTTCAGGAGAGGGTGGCTCTGGTATTGTTATAATCTCTTTCTTGACTCCTTATGGATCAAGGCCCCCTTTCCCTCCTTCTCCCCCACCTGTACCATCACCTCCCCAACCACCATCCCCACCTCCTCTGCCCCCTTCCAGTGCAGCTAATGGTGAGTCGTATTTTGGATTCAACTAACATGTGTGACATCACACATATTGAAGATGATATTCATTCATGATGTGAAGCTTAAGATAAGGTTCATTGAAGCTGAGGATGTCTCAGCCCGTTAATTGTTGCCTAGAGGCATTTCCTGAAAATTTTGTCTTTGAGCTCTCATGAGTGGAGGCCCACTTTCGGTACATCCATCCTCCCTGCTGTAATCAAATAACACTGAACATTGTGTCTTTACGAACTACAGGTTCCCTCCATCTGTGATTCTCTGATTTTGCAGGTGATCTTGCATTTGGTGCTACTGCTTACCTGAGCAGCAATTCTTCAGGTTTTAGTTCTGCAAGTACTCCCATTCGAGGTGCAATCAACCCTGTCAACAGAGGCACTTGTACAGCAGGCACGTTTCCCCCCACGTCCGGAAACCCCTGGTGGAGGTAAGGGCAGTGACCCAGCAGGTTGTGGAAACATTGAGAAATATTAACTTTCCCTCTAGGACAGCACACATTATCAGCAACATAATGTTATGTGTCGCAGCTCTTCAATTTCATGCTAGGTTTGCTGCCTGGACTTATGTACTCTTTTTCCCTTTTAGTGTGGATCTGGGCGCAGTGTACCCCGTATCTACCTTGATCATTTGGGGCCAGATGGATTGCAGTAACTGTGAGTACTGAGGTACCTGTTTGTATTCGCAACCTACATAATATAAAAGCAATATATTACATTAATATATTACATAATATAATGTTAACAACATCTTTGTATACTGTATACCAACGTAGTGGTCACCTTAACATGCTTTTGAACTGCAGGGATATGAATATTTGAGGTCAGATATCTTGAGTAGCAAATCTCCACACTTTCAATGTGCAGGTCCCATTCCACACAACCTTCAAATCACCGTTGGCAACACACCTGTCACTACCCACACAGTGTTCCCTGGTGCCATGATCAACCGCACACTCAACAACACTCTTTGTTACTCCTCTGCTTGGGGAACTTACTACCCAATGCCTGCCAATGTGTTCCGTTGTACTGACGCGTCTGGCAACCCTGCAACTATCACTGGGCGATGGGTGGCAATACAAATGCTGGAGGACAATCTTCAGATTGCCAATGTTACATCTGCTGCACAATTGGTCATCTGTGGGGCTCAGATTTACGCAGATGCTCAAGGTGCTGTTGTACTTAAACCTGTTCACACAAGTATGGACGGCTCCTGATCTGTAATGGCTTAATTGACCAGTCATTGTAGACGTCATAGTCCCGATACTTAAATCAATCTCTCAACCTTCAAGGCATCTCTGCATGCACTGACAGTTATGATAGTGTTGAGCCTAACTCTGCAACATCTAGCCATTTGTCGTCAAATTAAATTTATTTACTTGTCATCTTGCTCTGTGCAGTGGATTTAGCCAAGCTTGGAACTGCTTACCTCAGCTCAAATACAAATACTGCTGTTAGCCCCCAAAACCCTATCCTGGGCAATGTGAATCCCTACTGGCCTGGTTCTTGTGCTCAAACTAACCAGCAGTCATATCCTTGGTGGAGGTAAGGTTACCTCAGAAAGCATGGAAACACATTTGAGACATTTGCCCTCCTACAAGTTTTCAATCATTTTTTTTGTTGATTTACAAGCTGAATGAAATGCTGCATATAGTCACTGCTGTGATGAGCTCGTCAGTGTACAAGGTCCCTGTTTAGGGTTTCCCTGTTTACTCCTTTTTCAACGCAGTGTGGATCTTGGAGCTGTGTACCCTGTTTCACAAGTTGTGATCTGGAACCGACAAGATTGCTGCAATAGTGAGTTATTAACATGTGATCATGTCAGGTGACATGGCGGATCATTTCTGTATGTTTGATATCTCTGCTATTTAAATCAAACTTAGTCTATTCACAGGTGCAAGTTTTGAGATGGCTCTCCCTGCAGCAAACTAAATCATTAGTACACCTTGTATGACATTATAGGAATTCATGATGAGATGTGTGTTTGCATTTCCCTCCTCAGGGCTCTCATGTACAACTAGCTGTACTGCAAGCTTTCATCATTGCCTGAGCAATCAGAATAACTGCCTTGTACAACTAGCTGTACTGCAAGCTTTTATCACTGCCTGTGCAATCAGAATAACTGCCTTGTACAACTAGTTGTACTGCAAGCTTTTATCATTGCCTGTGTAATCAGAATAACTGCCTTGTACATGTTCTTCTGCCCTTTCAGATTTCTGGCACAACATCCAGATCACTGTGGGGATGAACCCCGTCAACACATCCTATGTATACTCGATGGCAGATGTCGCCACTGGGACTGGCAACGCCATCTGCTACACTACACCCATCAATGTCACACTATCTGACATCAGCTACTCTTTCAACTGTGTGGATTCTAACAACAACCCAGTCACTCTATATGGTCAATGGGTCACCATTCAAATTGTTGACATCTCTGGCTCATCACTCTTGCCCATATGTGGTGTCAACATCTATGCTGTTGCTAGTGCTCTGTACGAAGGTAGGGTTTAAGGAGATGGCATTGTTGAGCCATGGACGCTGCACTTGTCTTCAGGAGGGTCATGTCTGTAGTTTATCTCAGGCAGATCAACCATGGACATTACACTTGTCTTCAGTTAGGTCGTGTCTTTAGTGTTTTAATTGATACAGTAGGGGGGTCAGGAGGAATAGGGACTAATGATATTATGATCTTTACTAGTGTGTATTTCAGTGTGCCCAGTAATAAATGAGGTGCTTGTAGTTATTTCATGTCAAAGAGGGCACTTCACATTTTATCAAAATAGCAATATTTTAATCTTGTCGTGCACTGAGAGTTATATGATGCTGGTAGAATAATTGTATCCCAACTGGTTTAAGAAGATCACGGTGGCAAATGATACTATTAAAGAATCATCACATTGAACGTTTAATAATGTAAAATCTGATGTTCACTCAAGTCAAACCATATATTTCCTGTCCATTAGGGTTTGTTGGCTAAACCCTAAACCATATGTGCCCTGTCCATAACGGTTTTTAAACCCTAAACCATATATATCCTGTCCATTAGGTAACCTCGCAGTTGCAAGGCCTGCCTACATCAGCTCTAACCAAGGCTCGTCAGTTGCCAATCGCCCGCTGTATGGAGATCTTAATCAGGTCTTCTCTGGTTCATGCGTGGAAACTAATGCGCAAAATAACCCATGGTGGAGGTATGAGTGACCTATCCCCTCACATCAATAACCTCCTAAAACTGAATTAATGGGATGCAATGCAATGCTACAATTTTTGCGCTCTTATGATGGTGCTGTGAAATGTGTTTTCTTGTGTTGTTAGATGCAATGCAAGTGATCACCTGAGCTCCTTTCTGTACATGATAGCTTTTTCTCTTCCCAGCTTTACCTGCTTCTGTATTAGAGTAATTGAGTTCTCACATCGACATGTGTTCTTTTCTTGTTCTAGTGTGGATCTTGGCACTTCTTACCCAATTGGTCGAGTACTAGTCTGGAATCGTATGGACTGCTGCTCAGGTAAGTTAGTTGGAATCGTATGGACTGCTGCTTAGGCAAGTTAGTGGGTGCAGACACAGTGTTGAATTGCAGTGCATACAGCACTTCGATAAGCTCAAATATAAATGACATGTAACTAACTTCCAACTACTATGTAACATGAAACATTGTCTGTTGCATGTATTCAGGACCTGCATTTCCTTTGTGAGCCCTCTTCCATTCAATCATGCAGACCGATTGCACAACCTCACCATCTCAGTGGGCGACACCCCTGTGAACAATACTATCAACTTCGATGCGGTCATCGCTGTTGCCACCGGGAATACGGTCTGTTACCAGTCGCCTCCAGGTCTAGCCCTCACCAACTCTTCATACTCCTTTGAGTGCAACCCTCCACTGGTTGGAAGATACATTACATTACAGATTGTTGACCAAAACGCTATCCTTGATGTTTGTGGATTAGAAGCCTATGCAGCGCCTTGGTCACCACCCCCTGGCATCCCGCCCCCATCCTCCTCTCCTCCTCCAGTCCCTCCCTCCTCCCTCCCATTTGGAGACTTGGCTGCAGGGGGGACTGCTACCATATCCAGCAACTATGACTCCTCAATGAGCCCAAACCAACCTCTGTATGGCTATGTAAATCCTATCTGGCCAGGAACTTGTATCCAAACTGCTTCCATAGGTAGTGGGGTTCTGAACAGCTACCCGTGGTGGAGGTGAGAGCAGGAGCATTGTCTGAGGTGCTAATGGCATTCATGAATGCCCTGCTAATCCCTGTTTTCCTTGCTCTGGAAGCCTGCATTTCATTAGGCCTCACACCAGAGGATCCTTCAGTTATAAAGATGCCCTGTTTGCTGTGTAGTGTGGATCTTGGAGCCTCTTACCCAGTGCTGGAAGTTGTGATAGCTAACAGACAAGACTGCTGCTCTAGTGGGTACTGAATAGGTTATGTAATGATGTGGCTCTGCATCCCTCAAGTTGTCATCTTGAAGGCTTCAGCCTGTGGTTGTGAAAGTAGCAGAGTGTTGTAAGCTCAGACAGTCAAAAGTGTAATCCTGTACATCTTTGTAGGTCTCCTACACAACCTTCAGATCACAGTCGGTGACCACATAGTGAATACCTCCACTGTTCCAGCTGGTGCACTGGTTTCTACAACCACTGGCAATACAGTATGTCGTAACTCCCCCACCAACATCACACTCCCATATGCCAGTTACACCTTGACATGCAAGGATGCCCAAGGGAACCCTGTCCCCGTAGTTGGTCGTTACGTGACCATTCAAATTCTGGACATCAATTCCCAGTTGGCATTGTGTGGCGTCAGCGTCTATGGCTCAGTAGTTGGTGCGTAGCTAAGGTCCTGTATCTGCTGCTTTATCGTGTACATACCGCGACACAGATGTCAAGGAGGATCTGAGCACATGTAGTTTATTGGAATATTTATGGAGCTATGTGGTACCTTTCTGTGTCTAAAGCCTACTGATGATCCTTCTGGCCTGCCCAAAGATGTTGACTCAATGCCATCACTGACTGCTTTGGATTTGTACATGCCAATGCTAAACTCAAGGAGAGTTATTTTGCAAGAATGACAAATCTGTACACAACTGGCTGCAGGGGACTACGCCTACAAAGGAACTGCTTACATGAGTTCAGTGTACAGCAGTAGTCAACCGCCTGGAGCTCCTCTCTCTGGTTATGTGCTGGCAAGCTGGCCTGGGACTTGCACAATAACTGCTACTTACGATAGTTCTTCTCTCAGCAATCACCCTTGGTGGAGGTGAGTCACACCTACAACCCTTTTTTGCATGATCAATTTCTCATGAGCTATCAGCCCATATCATGGTTGTGCAGTAAGAGCAGGCCCGGGATTGACTGTTGATTATGATCTGACACACAGTGTGGACTTGGGGGCTGAGTATCCCATTGGGAGAGTCATTCTCTGGAACAGACTAGACTGTTGCTCAAGTAAGTTGGCTGTATTCCTTACTTTGTGTGTATGTGGCTGAGTCATGTCAGCAAGTGGACACCTTATCTAAAGCACCTATTATTTACCATAGTGAAACTATAATTTGAAAGGTAGTGTGAATTTTTAGGCAACTGTGATTGGGGAACATCTAGCTTGAATGCTTCTTATTTTGTGACGTCTTTTTGCAGACTTCCTGCACAATATTCAGATAACTGTTGGTAACTCCCCTGTGAACACCACCTACATGCCAGCCAATGCTTCTGTCCACAATGTGACTGGCAATGCTGTTTGTGCCTCTTCCCCTACTGGCCTACCGCTGAGTAACACCACTTCTAGCTTCCAGTGTGTGGACTCACAGGGCAGGCCCACCAACCTGATGGGACGATGGCTGGCTGTTCAGATTATGGACACTGGAAGCCAACTGATGCTGTGTGGAGTCAATGCTTTCTCCACAAACATAGGTAGGTCTTTCTAGCTCATTGTGTTTGTGGTGGTGGTTGCCTGCTACTTGTTTGTGGTGTTGGTTGCCTGCTACTTGTTCAACCCTTTTTGTGGTGGTGGTTGCCTGCTACTTGTTCAACCCAGTTTAGTGCTCAACAGATGTTCATGACTGCAGGCCCTTTATCCAACATTGGCTACTACTGCACCCTCATGCTTTGACAAGCCAATAGATTCAAGGACATGCATATGGCTTCAATCATGTGCAAAAAATAGATTGAAGCCTAGTCACTTAATATTTTGCGCATGACTATTTGAAAATAACCGTTTCTTGATATCCCTATGATTATCAGGGAATATAGCTCTGGGTGGTACTTCTTACCTGAGCTCTGAATACACCCCTGGCATCAACCCTAATGCTCCAATCTCTGGAACCATCAGCACCACTTGGCAAGGGACCTGCACTGCAACCTACACCTACACTGACAACCCTTGGTGGAGGTGAGAGCATGATAGAATCAGTGCACGAACTGTCTCGTCATGGACTTAGCAGTCTTGCCTAAGCAATGAATTCTGTACAATGCACAATTGTTATGTTACATAGCCAGCGCATTTGGTTCCCTTACTAGTAAGTGGTTGTAGGAGAGAAATTTCTTGACTACTTTCTTCATGGCTTTGACTTCTCTGTCCCTGTTTCTGTAAAACAACTGCAGTGTGGATTTGGGAGCACAATATCCAGTTGCTAGACTAGTGATCTGGAATAGGCAGGACGCTTCTTCTAGTGAGTTGTACCCTAAATTACTGAACCTTGAAGGGTTTAGGAGCTTCAGATATTTTAGAGCCTTGAATTGTCTCAACTGCGTGCACACAACAGCTGATAGTTTAGTAAAGCGCTGCACATGTGTACTTGTTTAATATCTGACCACATTGCTTTTTTACCACTTATTCCTGACTTTCCTACGCCTCCAGATCTGCTATACAATCTATCTATCACTGTGGGCAACTCCCCTGTGACCAACCTTACCGTCCCATCCACCGCCTTAGTCTCTTCAGCCACAGGGAATACAGTCTGCAATGTGTCACCCATGGGAATCCCTCTCACTAATGCCTCCTATTCCTTCACCTGCGTGGACTCAAACAACAACTCTGTGCCTTTGATAGGTCGATGGGTGGCTATCCAGATTCTCAGTGCAACCGCACGATTGACACTGTGTGGTGTTGAGATATACTCGGCACCTTGGTCTCCCCCTCCACCATTGCCACCATTACCTCCTTTACCACCCAGTCCCACACCTTCTTTATCCGCGTATCCACCCAAAAACCCTGTACCGCCAACTCCTCTCCAGCCCCCATCACCACCTCCCATTCCACCCTCTCCCCCTACAGCAATGTTTATTGTGAACTTCACAAGTGTAGGTAACACCAGCTGGATTGCTCCTTACACAATGAACATCAGTGTCTTGGTTGTAGCTGGGGGTGGCGGCGGAGGCATTGACGGAGGCGGTGGTGGCGGTGGTGGTGGTGTGATCTATATTCAAACTTTCCTGGTCACAGCTGGCACATCCTACCCAGTGACCATAGGAGCTGGTGGAGCAGCTGCTACAGGATACACAAACAATGGTCAGAACGGAGGCAACTCAGTGTTTGGAAACCTCACAGCCATTGGAGGTGGTGGCGGAATGAATGGTCATGCTGTAGCAGTGGTTCCTTTTAATGGTGGCTCTGGTGGAGGTGGGGGATACTGCAGTTCAGGCAGCATCTGTTCGCAGGTAGTGCCTCCTGGGAATGGCACTGCAGGCCAGGGTTATGGTGGTGGTGCTGCCTGGTGGGGATATGCAGGTGGAGGAGGCGGGGGAGCAGGATTACCCGGTGTTGATGCAGGTACTCAAGAAGGCGGGAATGGCGGCCTGGGCTTTTTGAGCAACATCAGTGGCTTCCCTACTTTCTATGGTGGTGGTGGCGGCGGCGGCTGTTGGAATAGTAACTGCTATTCCTCATACGGTGGTCCTGGTGGAGGGGGTAATGGTGCTGCGTACACAGGAGCTGGTGTCAGTGGTGCTCCTAATACTGGTGGTGGAGGTGGTGGACAGGGTATGGGTGGCTACCCTGTTGGTGCTGGTGGCTCTGGAATTGTCATCATCTCATACAATGCCATGCTATCACCACCTGCCCCTTGTGAGTGACAGGCTTCACAATGACCAGTACAGGTTGTGATGACAGATGTAGAAAACATCATTTTGTCTATTGTCTTGCATGAGTTAGATGAGTTATCTGGCTCCTGCCTTTTTTGACGAAAAAAGAATGTTAGCCGATGTTATTGCCTAATGGTCGTGCTTGCATGTGTTCCTTACCACAGATGGGAGTTGCGGGGGAATCACCCTCACTGCAACTGACCCCAACAACACTCCATACTATAGTCCAATTTCATCCATGGTGGATGGCAATTTGGGCACCTACTGGAATCCTTATGCAGGATACTCTGTGTACAAAGCCTTGATCACCACTCCTAACTCAGTGCCAGTGGAAATCAACTATATCTTCATGTATTGGTACACTGACACCAGTCACACTCCCTCTGGCTTCTCCATATACACTGACACTTCCATGTCCAGGCTGCTGGCATCAGAAGCATTGTCCTCCAGTGTCGCTGCTACTATTGGCTACCCATACACAGTGCAGCTGCCTTCAACTTATATTGGATCCAGCCTTTACATTGTTTTCAACCAACCCGCTACTGGTTACGAGGTGATTCTGCCCCTTAAATCAACTTACATACAAATTGCAGTGCAATGTAACATGTGCCAACTGGTAGACATTTTGGTATCAGAACCACCTGCCTTTATGCCATAGATGAGATACCACAGTGGCATGGATTTTGATACTCATCCTATCATGGGTGTAGATGAGATAAAGGCAGGTGGTTCTCATAGATTGGCATAGATGAGATATACATTGGTTTTGTATCGGAACCATATCTCCTTGTTCTTTTTTACTTCGTCTCTGCATTCAGTTAGTTGTGATGCTTGCTTTTCCCCCACTATGTTCATGTAGGTGGAAATCTATGAAGTGGAATTGGCTACCTTCTTGTCAGGATCCAGCCCAGTGTTGTGCTTTGTTACATCTCCCTCACCTCCTCCTCTTCCTCCCTCTCCTCCACCTTCGCCTCCTTCTCCCAGTCCATCATGTAAGAACCTATGCATGTAGTTGTCAAAGGGCCTCTCCATCCCTCTTTTATGATCTGGTAATGCATCTCTCACTTCATTGCCCATTATATGACTTGCGTCGATATATGATTTTCATCGTTAACTTGTCTCCTTTTCTATCTTAGTTGGGAGTTGTGGTGGCGTTAGCCTCAGTGCGACAGATCCCAACAATTTAACATACTATAATCCCATTTCCTATATGGTGGATGGAAACATCAATACATACTGGGACCCAGACTCTGGATACCAAAGTTACAAGGCCCTTATTACTACCTCTACTGCTGTTGAGATCAACTACGTGCTTATATACTGGAGTACTGACACAACACACACACCCTCTAGCTTTGCTGTTTACACGGATTCCACCATGACAGACACCCTGTACTCATTTTCATCCTCCTCTGGTACCCTGGCTATCTACCTCCCCTATCATATTCAATTATCCACCCCATACTTTGGCTCAAGCCTCTACTTTGTGTTCAGTGGGCCTCAATCAGGCTACCAGGTACCACATTATACCTGTTCATGAGATGCACTCAATGCTGTCCTTTCCTGACCTTTTTTTTGATCCCTAGCGTATTCCCACGACCAGTCAAAATCATGGCTTTCTGCTTGTTTTGCAGGTTTACATAAATGAAGTTGAGCTTGGGACATACTTGTCAGGCTCTTCTCCTGTTTTGTGCACTACACTTTCTCCATCACCTCCTCCTGCACCTCCATCACCTCCTCCTGCACCTCCATCACCTCCCCTGCTGCCTCCCTCCCCCCCTCTTGCCCCTACCTCAGTGTGCATGTCAGGTGCAGGCGGCTACTCTTTGGTGTGCCCTACTGGACAGTCAATTGCCAGCATCACTTATGCATGGTATGGAGAAGCTATTGGAAGCTGTGGCTCCTACTACAAGATCTGCAATGCCAGCGTGGACATCTCAGCTGATGCCAAAGCACTGTGCGTGGGGCGCTCCAATTGTACACTTGCCTACAACAGCAGCTGGGGTGCACCCTGTGGTGGATACCCCATCCCTAACTATCCAGTCATGGAAGCAGCCTGTGGATATCTGACAGCTCCTCCACCGTCGCCTTTTCTGTCTCCAGGGCCCAGTATGCCACCCTCCCCTCTACCTCCGTCTCCACCTGCCCCTCCCTCCCCACCCTCCCCACCTCCCACACCTCCTTTCCCACCCCCTGGTGAGAAGATGCCAGACATTGTTTGTGAATCGTATGTATGATAATTTAACTTTTCCTTGAAACTTTGTTTTTTCCGCCACTCTTAAGATCATTATGATTGAGTGGTCACTCCTGTAAGACTATATTGTGTATCTTCTTACTTTAATATCTTCTTTCTGCAGCGGGTTACTATGTGGCCTCACCATATCAGAATGTGAACAGTGTTGGTAACAATATGGTTCAGGGCCAATGGCCAATGACTGTTCAACAATGCTCTCAGTTTTGCGATCGAACATCTGTGAGTCATCACCTTCTACTCATACCTGACGTTTGTGTGTGACTCGTTGCCTACAGTTATTCCTCATCATACACATCATTTTCCGCAAGAATGAATGATGTTATGTGTGATGCAAGGTGGTCCCCCTGCTTTCCTTGAAATGAATGTGTTCGACCTCCTTATAATTACTCATGGTTTTGGCCTCTCATCATGGCCTCTCATATTACATGAGGTGCAATGATTAGTCTGAGCTTTTGCAGAGGTGTGACGGTAATTTTGTGTTTGACTTCATGCTTTTACTAAGTAGCACTCACTACAGACTGGATTTTTCTTTTGATTTGGCTTCATGGTGTAATAATCTATATCCACACAGGCTTCACTCATTTGATTCCCCAATGAATGTCATAGGGTTGCAATGGCTTCGTGTACCTACCCTACTACAGCTCAACATACAGCGGGGACTGCTGTTGGCTGAAAACTGCAATAGTCAACCCATTGACTCCTTCAGTTCTTCTTGGTTTGCAAGTCTACACACGCCTGTCTACACCTCCCTCACCTCCTGTCCCACTACCTCCGCCCGTCTCTCCGTCTCCCTCCCCCCCTTCCCCCCCTATTCTTAACCTGAGCCTTGCGATCGCAGGTACACGTTGTGCACGCTACTCAGACATCACTAGCAGCAATATCCCTGGAGTCATCTTGAACTGCTCTGATGGTTCTGTTCCCTCTGCTGTGAATGGCTCTCCAGCCAATTGGAGTTTTAGCCTGCCTGTAGGAGCCAACATCAATTCTGTGAGCAATGGAGGTCTTCCTGGCATGTACTGTTTGGATGCTGTACAGCTGGCAGTTGGGTTTCCTTGTCCCTCTGCTGGGAGCTGGACCCTGGTGTATGAAAACACATTTAACCAATCCTCTGTTACTAATAACTACGTGTGGGCAACCATAGAGTCCAACTACAGCGTAGCCCTCAATAACATCGGAGTTGCTTGTAATACCTCCAGCCCTCTTGCTATCACTGCCATTGGAGGTATCGTGGCCACTTCTGTGGCATGTCAACAAGGACAGTACGTGGTACTGCATGAGGCCTCGAGCATCATGTGCTTAGCTGATGCACAGTTTAATTATGCACCTCCTTTACCTCCTCCTCCATCGCCACCTGAGCCACCGCCAATCCCTCCCCCATCTCCACCACCAAGCCCCCCTCCCTCACCACCACCTTTCCCTCCCCCAACTCCAACCACCAAGCCCCCCTCCCTCACCACCACCGTTCCCTCCCCCACAACCTCCTCCGCATCTTTCCCCATCTCCTCCACAGCAACCTCCCCCTTCTCCCCCACCCCACCCTCTTCCCAGCCCTCTCCCATCTCCTCCTCCAAACCTGCCCCCAAGCCCTCAACCTTCTCCACCATCTATCCCTTTGCCCTCTCCACTACATAGTCCACCTTCACGCCCTCCTCCTTCTCAACCTCCTCATCCTCCTCCTGCCCCACCTCTCCCTCCGTCACCAAGCCCTCCCCGTCCACCTCCTCTTACACCTTGGCCACCTATCACTCCATCCTTGATCTTTCAAGTAGCACTCACAATTACAGGGATCTCCTATTCAACTCTATCTTCAAGCCAAACCATCATGGATCAGATACAAGATGACTTGTGTGGAGCTTTAGTGCTGTCCACAAATGCCTCCATATGTTTGCCTCTAGGTGTAACTGATGCTCCTCCCAGCAGCACCAACAGCACCTCTTCTGTGACCTTCTCAGCCTCCCTAGTCGCAAGCTCCTCCTCCACCCTGCCAATGCTGATATCACAGGCCCAGACCCTTACCATCAATGTATCCTCATCTCTCCTTACAGTAGCACACAGCTATGGTGGATCTTCAGTCACTCTTCAAGTTATCCTCCATCCACCTCCTCCTCCTCCTTCTCCTCCTTCTCCTCCTTCTCCATCACCACCCATCCCTCCACCCCCTGACACAGGTGCCTCTGCATTGAAGTCACTCTTGGGTGCTCCACCCCCTCCTCCTGCCCCCCCCCCTGCCCTCAAAGTACAGACACTAGAGTATGAGTATGGGTTTGGAAGCCAGAGCAAATCCACTAATACCAGCGCTGGGTTGGCTAATGCTGTGAGTTTGCAACAAGAAGGATATCCTGCTGATTTGAAATTTTAGCATAGCTGTCTTTATGTCTTTGATCAGCGCCATATGTATTGACTTTTTCACAATGTTTAATGCAGAGGCTTTATCAGCTAGCAGTAGCTATTACTGCACCTCCTGTCATCACTTTGATTGGCAACGCCTCTGTGGTACTGAATGTGTACTCGAGCTACACTGATTCAGGTGCCCTCAATTAAGAATGTCCTTACTCATTCTAAGAATGCTATGTGGTGTGGTAAGCCTGTTACCTATTGACCTCTCTCCTTTCCTGATGCAATGTGCACCTCCAAATTTTATTTGGACTCTGATTGTAGGTGCATATGCTGTGGATCCAACTGGGTCAGTACCTGTGAAGCTCGTTACCCCTATTCCTACCAACTTGACGAATGCCACAACCGCCACGCCCTTCATCCTGCTGTATGTTTCAACCAGCTCTGTGGGGAACTTCAGTGCCAATGCTACCAGGAGCATATCAGTGATTGATCCCTGCAACACCTCCCTCACTCCTGGCCAGTTCACTTGCAAGGACACAATGCAGTGCAGTGTGAACGGAATGTGAGAGTGTACCTAAGCGTGTTATGATGTATGTGAATTGTTCATCAGTTAAATTGTGCTCTGATTGATCTGTTATAAGCTGATTCCAAAGCTATGCCCTGTCCTGTCATGAAACATATCACACCTAATTGTCATGAATCATATCACACCTTCCTGTCATGAAACATATCACACCTTCTTGCTCCATCTTCTCCTCACAGGTGTAGCGCCACCACAGCTGCCCTCTCTTCCATCACTGCACCCACTACCTCCAAGTCATCGCGCGCTACAGGCTCTTCTCAAGTAGCGGCTCTACTACTCCCTGACACGACGCCCCCGACCATCACCATACTCCTGGGTTCTTATCCCAGTCAGATCTTTGTCAACTCAGATGGACAGACTGGGATTATAACCAATGTAACCATTGGAGCCACCTGGGTAGATCCTGGTGAGTCTGATTATGCTATCAAGCATGCCATATGGTTAGAACTTAATTGCGCAGCAGCATTCTCCTTGTTGGAACACTTGTTAAGATCCAAGTGCTGTGAAAATTTGTGTCTACAATATCTTAGCCGCCAAATACAAAAGTTTTGCCGCCATGCTGTCAGCTATTGATTGTGCTCTGACGTAGAAATACAGTACTCGGAACATCTTGAAACAAATTCCATATTTCCTGCAATAAAACAGGTCTTCAGGTGCAATTTATAGCCTTTATCCCTCTGTAATATCTTTGTTGTCAAATTTTGCCAACCTCATACTTTTCTTCGCATGTTCAATGTCAGGTGCAACAGCATCCAAGGTTCCTGTTAACAATCCAACGACAGTTCTGGATTTGACTCCTTATGTGGTTGCTACTACACCAACTCCTATAACCACCACTAATCCTACTCCACCTAATATGCCATTTGTCATCACGTACAATGCTCATGACCTGTCAGTCCCTCCGAATGAAGCAGTTCCTGTTCGAAGGCGTGTGCAGGCAAGTTGCTAATGCAGGTTTTGAATGCTTTCTGTTCTTTTTTCTACCTTCAGTCATGCCTCCAAGCCCAAGACATTAACAACACGCAGATAGACTCAAGTATGCACAGTATTAGTGTCTCATCTGCTTTCAGGCAAAGATATAATAAATTGTTTTAATTTTGATGTGTATCCTTAGCTCTGAGAGAGTGATGCATCTGACTCTCTACTTGCATGAACTGATGTTCTGTTCGGTGGCCCTTGCTGCAGGTTGTGTGCCCTGCCTCTGAGTTCATATGCCCCAAGAATGATGATGGCACCTACAGCTGCAGCCAGCTGGGAGGGTCATGTGCCTTTGCAGGCACTACTGCAAGCTCAGCTTCTACTTCTGCACCTACTGTTCCGTCTCCATCAGCAGCCGTTCAGACAGCTCCTCCTGCACAGCCAACAATCACGTGAGTGCAGACATTCTATCACTTAGGATAAATCCCTTTGATAAAGAGGTATTTGTTACCTGCACATCCCTAACAATCTTGATCCTGGTATTTCCTTGCTGATCCTCCAGAGTAGGATCTTACCTCAGTTTTTAAGAAACCCTTCACAGGTTGGTAGGAAGCAGCCAAGTCCAAGTCCCTCAAGGTGGCAAGTACACTGCTTGCCTTCCCCACACATTCAGCAATTGTGATCAAGGCGCTACTGCAGCTTTGCCTGGCGTGTCTAATAGCAGCTCAGCTTTGCAAGTCTATGCTTGTGCTTCACAATCTGGTCTAGCAAATCCCAGTCCATACTCATCTGTGGGCATTTTATTCTGTGGCATTAACACAGCTGTACCAGGCACCTATCAGATTGTTTACACAGTCACCTATATGGGCTCCACTGCTTCAGTTGCTCGGACTGTGGTTGTCACGCCAGCTTGTCCTTCAGGCTCCCAAGTCTGCCCAGATAACTCATGTTCTGACGGTTAGTCTACTTACATGTGTCAAAAATGTGTAACAAGTGTAATAATGTGTAACACTGATTATAAATTATGCATACAGTGCCATGTGTGAAGGAGTACAGTGAAGTAGATAAAGTAGATGACCTCAAAGAAGGCCTTCAGAGCATCATTGTTTAAGGTATGTCTGTTTCTTTTTCATATTCATATTAAACCCTAACCTCTACCTTTAATGACAATGCCAGGTCCCTGTGGCAGCATCTCAAACACCAGCAGTACAACAAGTCCCTCTCGCCAGCCACCTTCTTTGACACTGATTACCACCTCCTCCTTTGGAACTAGTGTCTCAGTACCTCAGGTGTGATTGTTTAAGAGCTTAGGCAGAACTATACTGATTTTGGGCAAGGCAGTAAGGTCTCTTGTTGCTTCTGTAAAATTGCTATGATAGTTAGTATCAAGATATTGTTTAAAATTTCACAACCTTCACTGCAGGGTACTCCCTACGAGATGTGTGAAGCTGGAGTTGTGCCTACTGCTGAGGTACCCTGTGAACTCGGAGTGATTGCAATGGATGCAGTTGATGGAAACATCAGTACACACAATGTGAGCCAAGGCCTGAGCCAAGCCCCTAGGAACTACTGATTCCATACCTGCTTGCACCTGTAGTTGTATGACCTCATCATTCCATACCTGCCTGCACCTGTAGTTGTATGACCTCAACATTCCACACCTGCCTGCACCTGTAGTTGTATGACCTCATCATTCCATACCTGCTTGCACCTGTAGCTGTAAGACCTCATCATTTGTTCTACAGCCCTCATGTTTACTTAATTTTTTCCTAGACCTGGATCCTCAAATCTTGAAGATGAAATACTGGTTTCTTTTTCCTTTTCCTTACTTCTCTTCATTCCTGTTTACAGATTCTTCTCTGTCCGCCGGCTAATTGCATCAGTAGTGGTTGTAGTGGTAACTACATTGGGGAGAAGCCTGTCAGTGCATGTGGAGTGGACACCTCCAACGCCACAGCTGTTGGCTCTACATTCCTGCTCACCTACCTGGTCTACAACTCAGCAGGTCTCAATGCAACTGTGTCTCGAACAGTTGTTGTGGCAAGCCCCTGCCCTGCTGACAAGCCTAACCTGTGCAGTGGCCAGTGTACTGCCTTGTCCTGCAGCTCTCACAACGCCGTGAACAGCATTCCAGGAGTTGGATCGCCCTCCTCCAGCACTGTGCTCACTTTGCTGCCCACATCACAAGTGAACTACACTTCCCTCAATATCACATCCCCAAGCCCCATTAACCAGACAGTGTTCATGACATATGGAAAGCCCTCTCCCTTCTCCTTGCTTCCTTGCAACTCCTCATTCACACTACACACCTCTGTTAGCTGTGCTGCAGCTGCGGTGCAACTACTTTCTAATGGCACTGAAATGGATGTGTCTGCTTCCATTACAGTGGGCAGTACAGTGGTTGAAAACTCTACAATTGCCAAGTGAGTCATACAACAAATGCAATGCATGCTCATGGGAAAAAAGTGTACAAATGATACAGGCATCATTACATGCTGTACTTGATGTACATCTCCATGTGATGAAGTGGTATGGACTTTGTCATATCATATTCCTTGTCAACACTTATGTTAAAAAATGATAAACATGTCTCATTGTCTTAGTTTCAAGTCCTGTTGATGCTGCATGCAGTTGCTCAGCTGCTTCCATGACCGCTGGCACCTGTCTCCCCGGACAGTACTTGCTGACGTACACTTTGCCCTCCAGTGGACAGTTGGGCTTCATCAATGTGTATGTGGAGAGAATCACAGTGACCTTCTTCAACTACACATTCATCTACAACGCGTAAGTGAATGTAGGCAGCGATTATGACTGCAGCTTATTTCTCTAATTACTCTGGAGGAAATAGACCACATCACATTCTCTCTCTTTATTAGTGTCACCTTGAACCTAAGATGCACTATCCTAAGTTATGGCTGATCAGTACATTGTTTGGATGACATGTCATCAGGAGTAATGGGACCATGGCATTACAGTTTGTTAACTCTCTGAGAAACAACAACACGCAGCTGCTGCAACTTGCACTGGAGCAGCTACCCATCTTTGGTGTAGACATATCAACTCTTCGGTCTACCAGTCTTAACGCGACGTCTCTGCTGAATAGTGATGTTGCTTACCTTTCCAATAGCACTAACAGCACAGCAGGAAACAGCAGTAAGCAGAATGGAACCCTGGAATATCTTATCAATGTGCAGTACATGGTCACATTGGTGAGTCATATCATTGATGCCTGGAGAAGAAGCCAGTTATCCTTCATGGTGCCCTAGGGAGGTTCATCAATAATTTCGTTGGCCTGGCCTCAATCCAGTTGATTATTTCACACTTCATTGAATGATTTGCTGCTCGCAATGTCCTTAATACTTGTCTCTTAATAGTATTTCTGTCCCATCTTCAGGGTGACAGCACCAACTCTTCTAAGGGCTCTGGAGTTGCTGGGAGGAGGAGGGGCCTTGTCGATCCAGGAAGTAGTGAGGATACAAATGCAACAACTGAGTACCATGGTAATCTACTTGAGGTGCTGCACCAGACTTGGAATATGCTTTCTCCTGCTCTGCAATCCTCAGCAGGCTATGGGGGTGGTGGCCAGGAGAGGTTGCATCATGTTGTAGGAGGAAGCAGCCCCAGACTCTTGATATCATCTTCTGACACTGATTCTGATCCCACTTCAAAGACTATCTCTTATATTGAGGCCCAGCGAGTCATTGGTAGGCACAGCAAGGAACATGCCATGGCTCTACAGGCTTTCGAAACCTTCTCTAGCAGACTGCTCTCCTTGCTGGCTTATCCTTACCACACTTTCCTGACTGCTGTGGTGAGGCTTGTAGAGGACGGTAAATTTGGACTAGATAATATCCATGCACCTGCTGACTCATCTGAAGTTAACAGCATTGACCCTTTGCTGGATGTGGAAAGGACATTGACAGGACATTCACAGTGGCCTGTTGAGTTATCCTCATTACGAAGCTTGCTATCGTCATCAGTTGTGTCTTCCACAACTCCAGTCACGACATACAGCACTACAGGGCCCTCGTCAGACCAGCAATATCTGGCCGCCATCTTGGGAGCCATTACAGATGCTTCAACAGCAGCAACTACAATTCAGGTACTGGACATCGTAGATCCTGCGCCAGGCATATTAATCGTGATCATCTGCAGGGCTCTTGAACCCTGTACTGTGTCAATTGAGATGCAGCTGTACTGTGTCCAATTAGATACAGCTGTACTGTGTCCAATTAGATACAGCTGTACTGTGTCCATTGAGATACAGCTGTACTGTGTCCAATTAGATGCAGCTGTACTGTGTCCATTGAGATACAGCTGTACTGTGTCCAATGAGATACAGCTGTACTGTGTCCAATTAGATACAGCTGTACTGCGTCCAATGAGATACAGCTGTACTGTGTCCATTGAGATACAGCTGTACTGTGTCCAATTAGATGCAGCTATACTGTGTCCATTGAGATACAGCTGTACTGTGTCCAATTAGATGCAGCTGTACTGTGTCCAATTAGATGCAGCTGTACTGTGTCCATTGAGATGTAGCTGTACTGTGTCCAATTAGATACAGCTGTACAAACGTATTTTAAGCATATGTGTCCACTGGATGTGCAGATATATCATATTACTTTTGTCTTACAGCAAGCATCAGGCACTGATTTTACTGCATTTCTACAAGTGCAAGGGCTTCACTGCTCTCTGTATTCGTTTGGCATACAGTCGTCTGAGACTGAGATGACGAATGTCATGTCCACACTGGTCAACACCTTTGATGTCTATGACACAAGAGCCAAGGCTGCCTTCGAGTCCATGGTCAGTGCTGCCACCCTGAGTGCATCCAACATCACTGGGCAGATCACAGTGCTCAACCAGCTACTTACTGCAACCTTGAACCAAACGGTGCGCACAGCAGTATTCAGGCACTTGATGTGACATCCCTGACAAGGAAATTCAGCAGATAAAACAGCACATAATCTGATTAAGTATCTATGGAATGTGTGTGAAGTTGCGATCCAAACTCCAACTATTGCGAGGGAGCCAAACTGCTTTCTTCTATTATGTAGGCGGCTGTAAACTCTGCATTGGCTGCTGCTACTTCCATCCTTGCTGCTGGTCTAACCACTCTACAAGCTACTGTTCAGAACATCACAACTAACACTGAGGCTGTGCTCAGTGGACTAGGCATACAGCTCACTGACAACGCTATTACTTACCAGGAGTGTCTTGCGACTCATTCCAACAACCCGCAGTTTGTGTTCATTATCAACAACTATGGACAGGACGCGGCACTCAATGCCATTAATGCATCCATTAATGCATCCAGGTGAGACAATACTCTGTGTTGGATATTTGTATGCTGAGTTTTTATCCTGGAAAAGGTGAGAAGTGTGTGGGTACACATGTTGTTCATAATATCATCCGTACACTTCTAACCTTCCTTGGTTCTGACCTTGCAGCGTTATTGGAGGGACTGCCCTGCGTAAGCTTCAGGCAGCTATCCAATCAGGAAATGGGCCTGTATCCTCAGCTTCCCACAACTATCATGCTCTTGGTGGATATACTGTACTCCCTGTGGCTACCACCCCCAACTACGACTTGTACGACGTGAGTGCATGCTAGGGATATATAAGCACATGCAGGTGTGATTCCTAACAACAATGGTCTGTTCAGATATCGATGATGACTGTTGCATTTAATAAAAACATAGATGATAAGTCATCTTCCAAAAGATTGCGTACTGCCATGCTTTGTTGATAGACATGTTACTCTCCATTGTTTTCTGTTGTTTGCAGACCTGGGACTCAGACTTGAAGAGGTGTGGGATAGTTAATGGGGTACTTTTTAAGGACTATAACGGGGACTAAAGAAGGACTTCAGGAGTATCTCTGGTTCAGGACAGTTAGAATAAATGCATGCTGCACCTGCTGAGTTAGTTTTGATGAATGATTTGAAAAACTTTGTAATATCAGGTGCGTTGGGAATGGATGTCAGAACAGAATCCTGGGAGGCCTGTTCATGCAAGCTGTGTGGCACAATCCTCAGGAAGTGAGTGTTGAGCTTGTAGCTGTACTGTAGCTATACTTCGCAAGAACTGGGCTCAATTCGGCCATTCATGCTCATGGAGTGCTCTCCTTAATATGACCCTTATCAACAATCATCACTTCACACCACTAGCTCATCATTTAATCCAGCAATAACATCCAGTCAAGCCTAGCACTACATTGTTGTCTTCATTCTCTTAGGTTTTGAATGCCAAGGAGGGCCGTCACCTTTGCGGTTCCACAGCCTATCCAAACCTCATACCAGCCTGCATGAATGAACCGGGATCAGTCATTGACTATAAGTTTCTGGAAGGAGTTGGAACAGACCCTGTGTTCATGTCGTGAGTTGCAGATTATATGACCCATCTTAATTGTACTGCCAGTTGTCAGTAGCATGATCTATTAGAGGAGGCTCTGAAGACCGTAATGGTAAAGACAAGAAGCTGTGTAGCAGGTGATTGTGCTGACTGGCTGGCACATGATCTGGCTGAATGAATGCTGCAGGCAATCATCTCTGTATGACGCAAAATTGCTGATCAGTGACTACTACAACACCTCAGCTCACTCAACTGAAGTCAACAACAGCACTGGGGCACCTTTCGGTTTCTTCCATTACCCTCTGAGAAGTGAGGAATGTTCATACCCTTTGAAATTTAAAAAAAACACATGCAGTTGAACATCGACACAAACAATGTCAAGGTGTTTATTTTATTTTATTAAAGCAGAGCCTTGGAGCAGTGGTTCCTTGACTGATACCAATTCTGGTGCTTCTGTAGACTATGAGGATGGCTACCCAGTACTGTTTGATACACACCTCTCCCAGCAGCGTGTTCAGCAAATGCTCACTTATGTTCAAGATGGTGCCCTTCTCAATGCTAACTTGATGAAGACAATGACTGTTGAGGTATGCAGAAGTAGTGTCATGTGTATCCTAACTTCCATTTTGTATGCAGAAGTAGTGTCATGTGTATCCTAACTTCCATTTGGCATGCAGAAGTAGTGTCATGTGTATCCTAACTTCCATTTGGTATTTCCTGTAGTCAATGGCCATCCACATCTTTTAAATTACATTTGTCTTAAACAAAGGGTACAACTGTGGTGTTGACTAGAGACAAGATTACTTGTGTCCTCCACTGTAGATAGTGTCTTACAACCCAGAGGCTGTCGTGTTTGGTTTCTACAAAGCTACACTAGAGTGGTTGGCTGGAGGCTCCATCAGCATGTTTGTGGACGTCGAAGTAGGTGCTATGAGCTGTCATGATTTGAGTCATGTCCATGACACACGTCCTTCCATTTCTCATGCCCTCACTTCAATATGATATAGAATGAATGTGTATGAAATGTCGTGCCTCATGACTGTTCGCATAAGCCAGTCAGATATTTAGTGTGTTAGCTAGTTGCGTCAACCATGGTTGCTTGTGTTGCCTCACTGTCATTTCAAACAGGAAGTAGGCATTATAACAGTTCACACCAGTAGGTCCAATGAAACCTATCACGTTTGAAACCTGTCAAGGCTTTGTATTCTGTTTCATCCAGGCCCTCCCAGCTGTGGAGTATGGCTCCAATGCTTCTAAGTGGCACCTCCGGCAGATGATACCAGATATGATGCTCATCATGTTGGTGGGGCTGTACATGGCATTTGCCTTTTATGACATCTCTTGGTCATTGGAGATGCAGCACAAGCTAAGCCAGAGGTTGAAGGTATTCTACAGTAATTTAAAACGTATCCTCATGTTTCATTCAGCTTATTTCCCCTACTTCAATGAATTCACTTCACACTTTCAAATTGTGGTTTGAATGCCACAGTTGATGATCGTTTTTTAGATTTGATAAGCCCAGCCAGTCCTACTAGGAGAATTTTCTATCTAATAAAGATATGCATATTGCATTACATTGTAAAGAAGCATCTCTGACGTGGTGATGTCTCTGAATGCAGGCAGCCACTATCAAACTGTCAGTTGAAGCAAGAAACCGTCCGAGCCATGCAGCCTCCACTAAGACCTTTCTAGGCAAGTCGATGTCCTTCATGCGAAGATCAGTCACCTTCCGAGTCGCTCCATCCTCTAGACAACTGCCTACAGGTTCAGATCTTCCAAATCATCCTATGGACCAGGCCTCTTATCCCACATACTCAAGTGCATACTCGACACCCACATGGACTATAGCCCCTATTATGGACCATTCAAGGCCTGGTCCAGTAGCTGAGAGGAGAGAAGAACTAGATGAGGAAGATGAAGTAAACAATAAACACCGGGAAGCTCAGGAGCTTGCTTTGGAGGTGAAGCAGGAGCTGGAGAGGAGGTATCTTGAGGCAAAGATTGCTGGAGCAGCTGACGAGAATGCGAAACGTGACATGATGCATGTAGAAGCTGAGAAGAAGGCGTGAGTCCTGAGCTCATATTGCTGAAGGAGCTTATCTCTACCTGCAGACAATAACATCAGGACAAAATCATCAGGAGGACATGAATAACATCAGGTATATGTACATAAAAAAATCAGTTCTTACTTGTTTATTTTTCTTCAACCTGTAGGAAAAGACCAGTCCGCCGTGCGAAATTTGAGGTCAAAATGTCCCCCTTCTGGGTGGTGTATGAGCTTGCTATTGGGGCTATCATGCTGGCATGCGTCTCCCTGTGGTTCATTTACGCCATGCAGCTTGTGCAGGAAGATATATTCCATACAAGGTGCGCCATGCAGCTTGTGCAGGAGAATATCTGCCCCATTAGAAATGCAAATCATCATTTTCATCATCATTTTCAATATACGTTGGATGTTCAGTGGATACTGACATATAGCTGACATGTAGCTGAAAGGTCATGGAAGCTGGTAATGGAAACTGTTTGTTGTTGCAGCCATTGTTCTCCTTGCAAGGCACAAGCTTCATACATTCTGTATAGATCCTGGATAAATCCTTGAACTGGCACTAAACATCTCTCCCAGGCTCCAGATATCCTGCCGATGCAGTTCATATCTAGGTTTCTATTTTTTGTTGCGCAGGTCCTTGGTATATGATGCTGATGGTTATAATCTCGTAATTGAAGAAGTAGAAGAAGAAGAATTGTGTAATATGAACTATGCTTATTCGATGCACTACAGGTTCCCGGTCTACGATGCTGATGCCTTCGCATTAGCAAGGTACTTGCTGCCTCAGCGTGTGGGTAAAGTAGCCACAGGAACTGCCTTCACTGCTGCAACTTCTGCGTCTAGATGGAAGCTACCAGCCAATATGTCAGGGCTGGACAACATGGCAGCTATGACTTACCAAGTGCAGCAAATGAGTGATACTTACGTGAGTAGACTTTCAGGCAGTGCATATTATTGATTGAAGGAAGGCTGCCTGGGACTTGGCTGAAGAGCTGAGGATCAATGCTGCATGGCTGATAACACTAAGTTGCCGTATATCTTCAGGTGCTATATTATCTTCTCCAAGGGCTAGTGTTGATTGGGCTTATGATCCGCTTCATTATGTACGTCACATTCCAGAAGCGTCTGTCAATCTTTGGAGGCATTCTGGTGAGACACTCTCTGAATCCTTTGTCTCTTGTATGACATGAAAATTGCAGCATGCATGATTGTGAGCCCCAGGAGTGATTTATGCTTCGAAAATATGTCCTAGCATGTTTAACTGTTAAAATATAAACCCCTCATCTTTTTCGCTCCTAGGCGCATGTGCTGCCAGAGATTTGTCATTTTGTGGTGGTGTTGGGTGCTATTGTCTTCCCTCTAGCTGTTCAGCTGCAAGTCATTATTGGCTACAGGTGAGAACATTCTATGAAGCTATCAATAGCAATGAACAGGTTACAGCAATCCTATTGTATGACTAGTAGTCATAGTTGTGTGATGTTGCTGTGAGGCATCATATCAAGGTGGCATTGCCATGTTCAATGATTCAATGCAGCAGCAGCGGCACTTTTCCCCCCTGCCTGTGTCTCTGGTTGCTTTTCAAACTTTTGAAGCAAGTAATATTTCAATCCTCCAAAACATCAACAGGATCACGGAGGTGTGCTCCTTTGATCAAGCTGTGTTCACTCTCATCAAGTACTTCGTCACTGGTGATGATTCAAAGCTGTACACAGTGAGTACTATGGGCAGTCAATGCATAAATGGATAATAGGCCTTCCACTGTGAATATCCGAGGACTGCTATCTCCACATGAGCAGTGAGACAGTTGTAAGGATGTTGGTTAGAATACTGAAATTGTGGTGCTCACTGCTTGAAGCGAATCTGGCTTTCATTTGTAATGTAGAACTCTGTCCGAAGTGGGCTGATGGTACGAGAGACAGAGCTGATCATCCTGAATTTGTTCCACAGCGTGGACACTCTTATGATCTTCTTTGTACTGCGTCTCTTCTTCCTCGTGTACATCCTCTCTGCTTACACAAGCTTGAGGGCTTATGCCAAGTTCATGCCTTCTGTGCCAGAGGTAAGGGGCAAACAAGACCTGTGTCAAGCCTTTAATGGAATGTTGTTTGAAGCTATATGAAGGTTTGTCAAATCTCTTCTCGTGCCTCCAAGTAAGCTAAGTCCACAAATTCAGTGCTAAGGTAAGGTATCTCTAGGGCAACATGCTTGGGCGCTCAGTGTATGAAATGATGCTGCGTATCAGATGACCTCCCAAGCGCCTTGTATCCTTTATACTTACACTTGTGTGTTACAGGAGCTGGCCCAGATTGCAAAAGTGCAGTACCAGAAATGGTTCCAGGGCGCTCCTCCAAACACCAGGATTGAGGCAACAGTGGACAAGGTGAGAGGCATGATATTTAAGCTTTAACATTTCCTCTTGCTTAGTTTTTATTAAAGCTGTGTCTGAGCTTCCTCGAGGCAATTTATAAGGTTAAGAGATTTTTGATTTGACGTTTCCTGGTGCATAGTTTTGTAATAAGAATGTGCCGGAGTTACTTCACAATGTTCTAGGCAGTAAGCAGTAACATGTGTCCTCTTTTAGACAATCAGCAGTTACAGGTGTCCTCTTTTAGACAATCAGCAGTTACAGGTGTCCTCTTTTAGACAATCAGCAGTTACATGTGTCCTCTTTTAGACAATCAGCAGTTACAGGTGTCCTCTTTTAGACAATCAGCAGTTACAGGTGTCCTCTTTTAGACAATCAGCAGTTACATGTGTCCTCTTTTAGACAATCAGCAGTTACAGGTGTCCTCTTTTAGACAATGAGCAGTTACAGGTGTCCTCTTTTAGACAATCGGCAGTTACAGGTGTCCTCTTTTAGACAATGAGCAGTTACAGGTGTCCTCTTTTAGACAATCGGCAGTTACAGGTGTCCTTCAGCAGTTACAGGTGTCCTCTTGTTGCATGCCCTGAATTTCCCAGGTTCTGAGAAGTGTGGAGGATGAGACACTGGCCATCATGTTGAGACGTGTTGCGACAAAAGCCGCGATGACAGCCGTGGTCAAAGTGTCTGAGACATTGGGTGATGAGGGTGCACCTAAGGGCTTTACTCCCCATTTACAGCGAGGGACTTCTGGAATGACTTTGTTAAGGAGCAGGTCGCTTGCAAGGGCTGATAAAAAAGGTGAGCTAGGTGCACTCCATATGCCTGGGTTGCGATTCTCGCCAAGAAATTGCAAGCAACATAAAGATTCTCCCCATTAATTATCTGTAGATGCTGATACTGCTTTTGTCTGCATTCACCTGATATTGATATATATCATGTTCATATATTAGAACTGAATGTCTACAAGTGATATGTTGTTCACATTTTCTCATGCTCTTCTTGGTCTCAGCTTGGTCTAGTGCTGCGGAGCGGGCTGTTGCAGTGGTGGATGGGGAGAAGCCTGGAGATGGATCCCCTGACCCTATGTCCGTCCAGCGGCGAAAATTGATGAAGGGTACTATGCTGAAGGCGAGCTCCCCCTTGGGTAAAAACAGTCGTAGTATGGACCAGAGCCGCAGCTTACCTGGTGGCCTGTTGGGTGCTCTGGACAACTACACTCCAGTGACTTTGCCTCAATCTGGATCATCTACTAAATCTCCAACTTTTTGGAGGCGCATGATGGGGTCTGAAACAGGAACCCATGCTGACCCCCCATCAGCTGCTGCAAGGGTTAGTATGATGCCTGGACAAGACTTGAACTCAGTCTTCCGCCTAAGAGGTGGGACGCAAATTGCTAAGGATGCTCTGAGGTCTTTAGAGAAGCAGCTGGCTTCTAGAGGGGTGCAGGATGAGGCATCGGAGACTGCCAAGGTGAGCACTGTAGAGTATGAGATCCTAGAAGCTGGCGTTCCCTCAAATTTTTCATTTGCCACTGAAAATAAATATTCAGATGCTGTTAAATCTGGAATGTTATAGATGTTAAAATGTGCCCAGCAATCATCATGGCCTCTTTACCTCATTGATCAGTGTAATCTTTTCTTCAGGAACTTGTGTTGGCTCACAACAATCTGAAGCTGAGGCTTGGCAGTGTGTCAGCTAAAAAGGCTGCAGCAGCCTCCATCCGCAGAGGGGTGCAAGCAGAGCAGGGCCGCTGGACAGTACAGCGGACAATCACCGAGGTGGGAGTTAAAGCTCCTCACGGCGCTGCAGACCTGCGGAAGTTCCCTCAATCTTCAGTGCCCTTGAGGTCCACAGTGTCTTGGGGGGGTTTAGGAGGCTCTCCTCAAAACACCATTGGGTCTTCCGCAAGCAGCTATGCAAAGGTGATAAACTGATGTGATGTGTGCTGCTGCTTCATCTTTGAGCCTCAATGCCATGGCATGCTGCATCATGTTTGAGCCTCAATGCCATGGCATGCTGCTTCATGTTTGAGCCTCAATGCCATGGCATGCTGCATCATCTTTGAGCCTCAATGCCATGGCATGCTGCATCATCTTTGAGCCTCAATGCCATGGCATGCTGCTTCATGTTTGAGCCTCAATGCCATGGCATGCTGCATCATCTTTGAGCCTCAATGCCATGGCATGCTGCATCATCTTTNGAGCCTCAATGCCATGACATGCTGCTTCATCTTTGAGCCTCAAAGCCATGGCATGCTGCATCATCTTTGAGCCTCCATGTACTGACACATTGCATCCGTACCATGTCTTGCTGTTCAAAGGAACACTTGTTTCAATCAGTATTTCAACATTTGTGGACTTCAAAAGTTGCTGGACACTTTACTCAACAGGGCGAGAAGACAGCGGTCACTGCTCTACCCTCAAGGATTGGCATGAAATCAAGTCAGGAAGTAAACAGGCTTTCACTTGATGTACAAAGTAGTGGAGAAAGTATGCGAGTTGTCAGTGTTAGGACTTCCATGCATAACGAGGAGATTGAGGCACAGCATGAGCTTGCCAGTCCTCGTCACATCAGCTCATCAAGCAAACCCCCTACTTCTTCTTGGGGTTCGTCTCCTCCCCCCTCTGCAGTTACCTTGTCAGTAGATGAGGTATCACCAAGAGGTGAGGCTGTCATCCTGCCTAATTCTGGGCCTGTTGGAGAAAGTGCAGAGGAGCTGCTTTGGGAAACGAACAGCTCTAAAACCTCCTCCACATCCAATGCACGTGTGGGCAAATCTGCCAGCTCTAAATCTGGTAATGCCGCTCGTTACATTCTGGCTGAGAGTGCAACTCGGCGGGAAATGTACAGATTTGTGCTCCAAGTAGTGATGCAGGAGATTTCAAGGCTTGAGGGAATGGTCCGTGAAACCTATGCGGCCAACGATCAGCTGTACCTCATGTCCAGCATGTGTTATGACTACATCAATCTCAAGTCTACCCAGCAACAATACATTCAGCACTGGCAAGACGAGAGCAACCCTCATGGACCTTTGTATGCTCTGCTGGCGGCCAGGAATATTGTGGCTATCCAGAAGAATGCAAGCCAGTTTACTAGGTACATGGTTAGTGGTGCCTCAAGCCCTCTGGCTGCTGTTGCAGCTGACACAAAGGCAGGCTCCTCTTCCTCTAGGAGCCCCTCAAGTATCATGAGCATCACTGGTAATATCAGTAGGCCTGCCCTTCATATCTCAGTGGCTAATCAGGACACTGCTGGATGGGACATTGGACACTCTCCGTTGGCTTGCTCATCGCCCAGGGCTCCCTCTTCATTGGCTTTAGAGGAGAAGTAAGCAATCGTCAAGCCTGTCATCCTGCTGCCCAGCCTGCAGGAGTTATCTTTAGAAGACTTGGGAAACCGGTTTGGAAAGGGATTTCATTTAAAGATTTTGCCCTAGATCTGACTGGACCTGTCCTGCCACAATTTATCAAGGCTGATGACTGTGAAGTAATAATAATACTCACAATCTCTTAGTGTTTTGACTCATTTCCATCATGATGCCTGCTCTAGCTTTGAAATTTGTGCTCCTCTTTTCGATTAGCTCTGATAATAGTATTTCTTACTTCTAGTTGTTGCCTTGACAAGCATTATCAAGGCGATATTCTCTTGCTTTTAGCATGTTCACTGCTGCTTCATTATTATTGTTATTTTGTAGTGTTTAAAGTGTTTGGGCATTAATCATATCTGCTATCTTTAGTACTTGAATCAGGTAAATTGCTTATGTTTTCTGATTCATTTAATCTTTCTAACTATGTAACCTAGCAGAGTTAGTACTTTGCTGATTTATGATATGTCATACTAGAGAGTCAGTCGTGTGTAATAATTTTGAGCTGTTTCAAATGCCATGTACAATATTCAGAGAAATTGCAGCTTACTATGAGTGCCACTCAATTTGCGTAATCTCTTGACATAATGAGCGATAACAGCTGAGATGTTGGTAAGGCTGTTGTGATAATGCTTCTAGCAGCAACTTTGATTCCTACTTACATGACACATGTCTTCAAACACAAATGGCAGATCTGTGAGAACTAGAGCAGAGACCAACAGGAGTGTTCACAGTATCCATGAAGTGGAGGTAAACAACAGTCAAAACTCTTGATGGTGATCAAAGGTACTACACAAATGCTGGAATAGGAATCTCCGCTGAATTCGCAACAATCTATTCCTAATGCCCTCATTAAATCAATCTTGACAGCATTATAAACGACATTATAATGGAGGTGTAGCCACCAGCTCATGATAGTATAATAATTGCATGAATTAACATGAGTTTGAAAATCAGTTTTAAAAGGAGCTGTATTGTTATTTCACAGGAGCACTGTATCTGTCGATGTAATTAAGAAGTAAGTTGTACAAGATAGTGGCCTCACGGGGGGGTGACACCTCCCCATTCAGTATGTCTGCCGCCGATACCTAAAAATGGAGAGCTGGTGTTAGCAATACTTCACCATACACAAAAGCTTTGAGAGAAAATTTGTTAATCCAAAGCTCCACATATCAGCAGATGAAAAAAAAACAGAAATAGTGTGAGGGCCTCCCTCACCGATTTGCCATAAGATGCCTCAATGTCTTCGAAGTCTGATTCTACTGACACACCCTTGAAGGCAACATCAAAAAGCACCCCCCTGAGTGATAAGAAGAACATACTCTTGTTCCTTCAGTCTGCTTCAAGAACTTGTTACTAGACTATTAGATAGATGCAGTTACACTTAAAGGGAATGAGACATCACGCAGCATATCCACAGCAGCTGGCATGCTATAGGGAAAAAGCAGAAGTAGAAGTATAGAAAATATGAAGTTAGAGACGCTGGCAGAGACATGACATTTCTAAACAGTTTCTGAAATTGAACCTACTTGTTGATGGTGAATGCCTTTGAATTGATTTGCTCCGCAGCTTGCATGTTCTGAGTGTCATACCCCATATGTTGATCAAATTTGTCCATCAGACTTAAACCAATATCCACTCCTAGCTTCATGGCTTTCTTTTCCTGTAAATTTGAACACAATAATCATGTGTTTAACCTTCTCACATATTCGTGATATTGACATGGACATGATGCCTGAAAGTCAATTGAAATCCAGATATAGCAATGAGTCCTCAGCCTTCTGACTGCAGAATCTGAGGTACATTCAGTGCAAAGTTGATGCACTTTTTAGAGGCTAGAACAGGCAAACAAGTGCACAGATCCCACTTGGAGACAAGTGATTTTGATGCTGCATCATATAACTCTTAATTTATGGGTCTTTGCTGGCATCGAAGTCCTATCCTCCTGCTCTTACCGCCTTGAAAGAATTGACGTCATCATCGTTTGCTAGACACACAATCGATTCTTGTGAACTAAATCCAATGACGGCACCCACTGAGAAACCATCAACCTTGATAGGCAAGGGCGCAGACCTGTGTCACAATGTATCAGGAATACAAAGAGTAATCCCGAAAACATGAGAGATGAGGTGTGCTGAGAGCTGGGAGGGAAATTGATTCATCAGCTATCAACATTATTATTCCCTACCAGCCACTTGGCCTGTGAGGTGCGCGGGCAATCATCAAACCATAGCCTTGAGTAATAGAGATTCCAAAACCAACCTGTGAAAATGAAAGTGTGTGGAGAGAAATGAGGAGAGCATCAACCTTTCTGCCATCATAAACAGTGTTGCTACGTTGTAAAATACCGATAAACCACAGTACTCCTAAACTTCTCTACCTTCTCTGCCTTCAAAAAAATCAATGCTCTTGAATGAACTAAATGTGTCAATGGGAGCTCGCCCTTCTCGTCGAGAGCCTTCAACATTTCACAGCTGTTCAAGATTGAAACAAGAAGCGGATTCTTATGAATATCCAGCATTGCTCTTTTATTGTCAAGTTCTGCGTGGTGAGTAAGGAGTTGGCCAAGGAATATGCCTACAAGTAAGACTCGTCTCAGATAAACTACCAGCAAGTATTTCAGACTCATGATGGCCTCCATAGAATACGTGTTCTTCATTCGAATCGTCCGTTGGATTTACATCTTTATGTGCGCCTTCAACGCTTGTCATGTTTTCAATGTCAACACACAAGAGATCGAACTTACATATTCAACCTGTAACTTGGTAGCAACGGAATGCTCCGAACCTTGAGGATCACAAACACAGACGCACGCCATCATACATGCATATCTTCTACTACACCCAAGTTATCAAACAAACTGAAATAAAACATGTTTTTAATTGGAGGGCCCTCAAAGCTCACAGCCCTAATTACATGATTGGCTACAACACCACCCAAAATAGCAGCCACTGGAGCTAATACACCTTCATGTGAAGCCCACGCCTCTAGAAGATCCAAATTTGCTTTACAATACATAGCATTAGGAGGAACCTCATCCGACTTGAAGAGCTTAGCTGCAATCTCCTGTTACACGCATGATCAATAAAGGAAGTCATCTGCATTACGCACCCTGACATCAATTGATCTACATGAACGAATTTTAGTACATAGCACCCTAGAAGCTTGCATACTTACATCTGTCTCATGCTGAAGTAACCTAGCCTCAAGAAATCATGTAGCTCAGAATAAGACATGTACTAGATGAGTACTTATGGTCAAGGGAATGCTCTGAAGGAATGCAACATGAGGAAACTGACTTGTAATGAAGGCAGGTCCATTGATGTCGCAGATCTCTTATTCAGCAACTCAAAGTGGTAAACAGCTCTAGAGACCAGGTACAGTGGATGTGTCCTTTTGTTCAGCTTGGCCACAGGGCAAGACATTGCCTGCAGTGTCACTGACACTCTGTCAGTTCAAACTGAAAAGCAGTTGCACTGAGAACTGCAGAAGTGCAGGTTGTACCTCATCAAACAAAACTTGCATACATTAATCCCATTCTTCTTCATTATGTCCTGTCTACATCTGGACAGATGACAAGACAGTAAAGACACATGGAATGGCAAGAATTTGATTTGACAAAAGCGCAGGGCAATAATAGTTCAAATACGTGCAATTTCAAACTTCTGCTGCTTATGAGGCTCACCCCTTCAAGGTTTGAGTAGATGAGGGTCTTGGACTCAAAAGATTGCCCGTCTGCTGCCTGTACATTAAAATGAACCACCTTTATTGTGTGACTCATCAAGTCGCACAGACTGGCTGCACATTTAATTCAAAATACAAAACATTCCTACTGGCTGCACATTTAATACAAAATACAAAACATTCCTACTCTCTTCAAAGATCTTGGATTAATGATTTAGCTTGATATAGCAGCCAAGAGCTATGCAGTCCTGAAAGGGGCGATAAAGCATTAACTCACACCTTCTCTCTATAAGAGTGACTGTTCAAGTTGACGAACGTGACCCCAAACGCGCCTCGTAGCAAACACGCAAAGAGCTGCTTCTTAAGGCCTGCATTTACAATGCGAGAAGACTTAAGAGCCAATGATAATGACACAGAAGAGTAATCTTCCGGTGTCACCTTCCCAATCTTGATCTCAAGCTGAATCAATTCATGGACACAAACTTGTTCCTTTATCCACATTTGCAGGCGGGGAACCTTTCAAATTACACCAAACTCTACTGCTCAATTGACATTCCACACCAATCAGTACTGGGCAAAGAGCACACAAGTGGCCAGAATACAACGACCCTGTTTTAGTTGAGATTGCTCACGAATACATCGCGCCTCAAGATCCTGTATCTGGAGGAAATTCATGTCTGTGGCCACTACAGTGTCGTATTGCTCCAGCTCTAAATCTTTTAGCCCAGTATCGCTGTGCGGTCCAGCCTCCACTTTAACCTTAATCAAAGGGTTCATGGCTTGGAGGGTGCAAGCGCAGGCCTCCGCAACACTGTAATCACAAAAGATCAAAGGCTAAATTATCTACATACTACATCGTCTACATGCTACATATCAATCTGAGCCAGGAGGGCTACACAGCTACATATCAATCTGAGACAGGAGGGCTACACAGCTACATATCTGTCTGAAGTTCATGCAGCTTAGGCTAATTGACTCACGTTGACGTTGCAGGTGAATCATCAGAGATGAGAAAATTTCCAGGCTTATCCTGTGAGGAGGATCATGTCTTGTAAGGCCGTAACATGAAGGAGTCACCTTGTTTTTGAAAAGCAGTGCTGGGAAAGGAGTAAGCTCCATCTCTTGAAGTGTAAAGTTCAGGGTGTCTGGATTATGACAGATGTTGTGAATGGTGTTACCTGGCCACAGGGGGTATCATCTGCTATTGCAACAAGACCAGCACCAGCTAATGTTAAATTCTTGGAAACCTGATGAGAAAATTCAGTGATCTAATTGAACCAAGATCTGCAACATGGTCTATAACCTCAGGCTGCAATGAAAATTCAACGATTCAACATTTCTATTCAGAAATCAATCAATATTTTCAGTTGTTACTGAAGCCTATTGATCACCTCTGCTGCAATGCCATTCCCACCAATTATCAAAATTTTTGCAGAATTCAATCTGTACAGAAAAATAGAATAAGGATGGGATTTAGATAAATTCTACATGAATGGATCTAACCGTTGCTGAACCTCCAAGCCCCACACACGTAATTGTCTATCATAAACCGCAGATTCATCTGTGGTTAGCTGTGCATTCATCTCGACTTGAGACCTGAGAGCTGCAAATCGTATGTGCAAATTGCCAAGTACGGTTTAACTGTAGTACCGCTATCAAGAGAAAGGTGAAGGGACGTTTTGAACTGCGATGACGAACGATTGATCCTCCTAATACTCGTGTTTTATACACGTCAAAGCCAAGCGCGTGAATGCCGCATGATATGGCATATTGACGACATTTTTGAATAGTTGAACCTCTTCACTTATATATTAATGCACGAAATAAGAAAATTATACAAGGCATAGAGACGGAACGTTGAGGATCTTCTAAGGTTGTTTGAAGTCTTTTCGAGTAAGACTTCTTAACTTGCGCCTTGAATACAATTGCTTTTGAATGTAGGAAATCTAAAAATGCTGAATGAACAGAATCAAAATCCAGCTGATGAGTTACAGGGCATGAATGGTCACCCCCATCTGGAATTTGACAACATGGCCAGAAACATCGAAGCTGACCTAAGCTGGGTCCTCGGCAGTCACCCTGCAACACCAGAAAACCTTGTAGAGGCCAAAGTGATTGCGGAGGCATACGAGACCATGCGGCTTTGGATGGCGGTCTGCTGGGAGTTTGCGGTCATGTTGTACCGCTCAATGTATGCACTGAAGCACAGCACTGCTGAACACTTATCTCTTGAAGGGGCTGAGCAAGGGTCAAACCTTCAGAAACCAGTCAAGGAAGCAGTCAAAGTTGAAGCTGCAGCTAGAATCCTAGGCGGGACAGTGGATGAAAAAACGGCAACTCAGATTCCACCAAATGACGATAAACTTTCAGCAGATAAAGTATTACTCAGGTCTGTTATTCCAGCAGCTACAGAGCCTGCAATTCCTGCTGATACACCCCATCTCAACCCTAAGGAGTCGGAAGAATCAGAAGGCGTTGAAACAGCACCCCTACCAGCACCTACTGAATCTAAACCCCCATTGATTGCACCGGAGCTTGAACATGCAGATACAGAGGCTGAGGTTGTTGAGGCTGTAGCTGATAAGGTTGCACCACAGCCTCTGCCACTAGCTGAAGAGATAATTACAGCCGAAGCAGCGCCCCACTCAGTCCCAACAGCAGGAGAACTTGAAGCACCAGAAGTACTGCCTCGTGCAGTGAGTACATCTGAGGGGCCAGGGGTAGTACACCATGTTGCATTACATTCTGTACCTTCAGCTGAGGAACCCATCATAGCTGTGGCCACAGCCCTACCATCTTCACAAAGCACTGAGGAGTCTGGATCAGTAGAAGCAGCATATGAGAATGCAGATCCAGCTCAGCAGGAACCTGCAGCACCTACTCAGACTGTACTTCAACCATCAAGTACATCTGAGCATGCAGATCCAGCTCAGCAGGAACCTGCAGCACCTACTCAGACTGTACTTCAACCATCAAGTACATCTGAGCATGCTGATCCAGCTCAGCAGGAACCTGCAGCACCTACTCAGACTTTACTTCAACCATCAGGTACATCTGAGCATGCAGATCCAGCTCAGCAGGAACCTGCAGCACCTACTCAGACTGTACTTCAACCATCAAGTACATCTGAGCATGCAGATCCAGCTCAGCAGGAACCTTCAGCACCTACTCAGACTGTACTTCAACCATCAAGTACAGCGGACGAGCCTGATGTGTCCGAAATGCAACTTCAGCAAGCACTTGCGGTGTCGGAACCTGCATCCATTGAAGGACCATCTGTGCTTGCTGATGTGTCCGAAATGCAACTTCAGCAAGCACTTGCGGTGTCGGAACCTGCATCCATTGAAGGACCATCTGTGCTTGCTGATGTGTCCGAAATGCAACTTCAGCAAGCACTTGCGGTGTCGGAACCTGCATCCATTGAAGGACCATCTGTGCTTGCTGATGTGTCCGAAATGCAACTTCAGCAAGCACTTGCGGTGTTGGAACCTGCATCCATTGAAGGACCATCTGTGCTTGCTGATGTTGAGGAAGGGCCTCCACCTATGACCTCCAATGAGGTGCAATCGGTGAGTACAAGTTCTGCTTTGGCAGCTGCTGAGCCTCTGGAAGCTGCGTTAAACTGTGACGTTAGTCCCAATGCTACAACATCAGGGGAGGAGGTGCAAGATGTTGCATCTGAGATACCTGCATCATCTGCAATGCCTGAGATACCTGCATCATCTGCAATGCCTGAGATACCTGCATCATCTGCAATGCCTGAGATACCTGCATCATCTGCAATGCCTGAGATGCCTGCATCATCTGCAATGCCTGAGATGCCTGCATCATCTGCAATGCCTGAGCTGCCCACTGGAGTCTGTGAAGAGCATGCTGCTCCTACAAGTCCTCTGTTGCCAGCTAAAGCATCTCAGGAACTTGTTCCTTCTACATTACACGATGTGCCAGCTTTTGTGAGTGAGGAGCCTGCTACTGCTGCACTGCCCGAAGAAGGACTTAGGGTGCATGTCCCTGCTGCTGCTGCTGCTACTGCTGCTGCTGCACCAGAAACTCTAGAAAATGCCTTTATTGGGCATTCTGCTTCTGCACTACCACAGCGGCCAACTGAGACATCAGAGGAGCCTGCTGCTGCTGCTGCTACTGCACCACCTGAGGTGCCGGCTGAGGTATTTGAAGAGGCCACTGTTGCATCATCACCAGAAGCACCAGAACATGTCTTTGAGGAGGCTGCTGCTACTGCTGCACCACCTGAGGTGCCGGCTGAGGCATGTGAAGAGGCCACTGTCGCATCATCACCAGAAGCACCAGCACATGTCTTTGAGGAGGCTGCTGCTACTACTGCACCACCTGAGGTGCCGGCTGAGGCATTTGAAGAGGCCACTGTTGCATCATCACCAGAAGCACCAGCACATGTCTTTGAGGCTGCTGCTGCTTCTGCTGCTATTGCAGCACCACCTGAAGTACCGGCCGATATCTCTGAGGCAGTGTCTGTGGCACCAACACTTGAGGCATCAGCAGACACTTTTGATGAGCATGCTGCCGCATTTCCAGAGGTGTCACCTGAAAAGTCTGAGGAGCCTGCTGCTACTGTAAATCTTGACAGACCAGCTGTTTTCGCTGAACAGCTTGCTGCTGCTGATCCTGTACCATCTGAGGAGCCTGCTGCTACTGTTGATCCTGTACCATCTGAGGAGCCTGTTGCTACTGCTGATCCTGTAACATCTGAGGAGCCTGTTGCTACTGCTGATTCTGTAACATCTGAGGAGCCAGCTGTTGCTACTGTTGATTCTGTAACATCTGAGGAGCCAGCTGTTGCTACTGCTGATCCTGTACCATCTGAGGAGCCTGTTGCTACTGCTGATCCTGTACCATCTGAGGAGCCTGTTGCTACTGCTGATTCTGTAACATCTGAGGAGCCAGCTGTTGCTACTGCTCATCCTGTACTTCCTGAGCAAAATGGAGTATCTGGATATCAAGTTGTTGTTTCATCTCCAGAGGCGTCAGCTAACACCTCTGCAGAGTCTATTGCTGCACCTTACTCACCAGATGCACCTCCAGTGGAGCCAGCTGTTGCTTCTGCAACACTTGAGGGGCCAAGCGATGCAACTGAAGATCCTGATGCAGATTGCGCAACACCAGAGGATCCAGTTGATGCCCGTGAGGTGCTTGTTGCTGCTACAAGGCCTGAGACTCAAACAGCACCATCGCAGGAACTTGTTGCTTACATACCTCCAGAGATGCTAGCTGAAGCATCTCCTGAACAAGAATCAGGTCCAGAATCAGGTGATGCTGATGCTGTGCCTCATGCTTCAGCTGAAGGAAGTGAAGGCCCTGCTTCTGCTGCACTACCAGATACGCAAATTTCAGCATCTGAAGAGCTTTCTCCTGCTGTAACAAACGACACACTAGTGGAGGTCTCTGAAGGTCACACTGCTGCTGCATCGCCCATAATGGTGCCAGAAGTATTTCCTGGGGAACCTGTTGCTGTAAGAGTTGAGGAGCCTGCTGCTGCTGCTGCTGCATCGCCCATAATGGTGCCAGAAGTATTCCCTGGGGAACCTGTTGCTGTAAGAGTTGAGAGGCCTGCTGCTGCTGCTGCTGCATTGCCCATAATGGTGCCAGAAGTATTCCCTGGGGAACCTGTTGCTGTAAGAGTTGAGGAGCCTGCTGCTGCTGCTGCTGCTGCTGCTGCATCCTCTCATGAACAGATAGAAGCTTCTGGGGAGACTGCTGCTGCTGGAGCATCAGGTGCGCCAGCTGAAGCTTGTGAGGAGCCTTTAAGTGTTTTAAGACCGGCAGTTTGTGGGGAAGAAGTGGCTTTGTATCCTACGCTTGCAACAGTTATCGCATACGCCGAAGGTACAGTACATCGTGTTCAGCTTGGGTCTACTTATATTGTGGTTTTGAGTTTGGATGAGTGCTTTGCATGAAAATGATTCATTCCTTCCTGCTTTGCCTGAGAGGGAGGCTCATTTTATGTTTTTTTGTAAATGTAAGCAAGGTGTGTGTGCCTGATTATAGCCCTGAGGTGTGAATTCCATCCACTATGTTTATATGTCATCAAGTGCTTGTGGCCCCAGCAATGGTAGCCCTAGTGAGGTGTGAGTTCCAATATGTTTGTGTGACATCAAGTGTTTGTGGCCCCTGAAATGGTAGCCCTAGTGAGGTGTGAGTTCCAATATGTTTGTGTGACATCAAGTGTTTGTGGCCCCAGCAATGGTAGCCCTAGTGAGGTGTGAGTTCCAATATGTTTATATGTCATCAAGTGCTTGTGGCCCCAGCAATGGTAGCCCTAGTGAGGTGTGAGTTCCAATATGTTTGTGTGACATCAAGTGTTTGTGGCCCCTGAAATGGTAGCCCTAGTGAGATGTGAGTTCCAATATGTTTGTGTGACATCAAGTGTTTGTGGCCCCTGCAATGGTTGCCCTAGTGAGGTGTGAGTTCCTGTATGTTTGTGTGACATCAAGTGTTTGTGGCCCCTGCAATGATTTGCAACCTCATCTTTTGCGATTGTGTACCACTTCAGGTGCCAATGTTCAGCCACAACATAATAGCAAGGAGGCGGAGCTAGCAGGGAACAGAGAGACTACCTTTGCTGCCTCCCACCCTGTACTGTGGTCTCAGCTACAGAGGTTGCTGAAGAGAGTGTCTGATCACAATCACGGTTCCGTGTTTCTGGAGGATGACTTGGACTACTTGGAGCACCATCTGCAAGAAGTGGTCGCTGCCCCTGATGAAGAGGTGGCGGAACAGCAGAGTAAAGGGGAGGGGTTGAATTCGACTGGTAAAGGGCCTGCTGCAGTTGCTAGAGCCCAGCACTTGAGACATGGGGAAGATGATGTAGGCGGAGATGCATCACCAAGGCAGCTGGCTGCCAGCAGTACTAGCCTGCACCTTACTGAAATCATACATCAAATGGAGGCTTTCAAGCTTAAACTCAACCACCGAATGGCAGAGACAAAGCGCTTTGACACGGAGCTGAAAAGCCTTCAAGATGACTTTTTTAGTAACAGGAATAATATCCATGCTCACTTGGCCTTCTTCAATGTAAGGCATTGTCTACCAGTGCTTTAACATCTTCAAATACTGGTAGTTAAAGCATCTAGTGCAAGCATTCACTGCTCAGGCAGAAATTGCGTTTTCAGCTATGAAGATGTATCATGCATTGCTGCATGTCTTTTCTCTATTCTTCCAATCAGTCCCCTTTGACTGCATTTTGTTCTTTGATGCATCTGAATTGGAGAGGGACTTATGGATTTATGTTGAATTGAATCTTGAAGGGAGAAGTAGCGGCTTTGCAAGCAGTGCTGGAGGAGGCTTCATCAAATGATAAGGACTTGTTGCATCGTGACCAGAGGCTGGTGGCAGAAGCACGTGCTGCTCGCGATCGTGAGATGGTGCATCTACCCCTCCACACTCTGAGGCAGGAGCTGCAAGCATGCAAGGATGCTGTTAAGAGTATGGAGGAGGCAGTACAGGTGCGGTGGCAAACTGAGGTTGTGTCAGGGAAGGGAAGTGGTGACATTGCATCACCAGTGCTTTTTTGGTGTTGATATTTATGGTGTTGACAAACTTATGGTGTTGATTTATGGTATTTATTTATGGTATTCATGTGTTTCTTTCAAGAGCATTCCTATTTGTAGTGCCTTCCTGATGGGAGTTACTTCATATGTCAAGTAAAATTCCTTCAAACATAGACTTCCTGTATGCCATCAAGAAAGCTGTACTAAAACAATATTATAGACGACAATGTAAATCAGATTTGCCCTCCAGCTGGGTTGTCTTCTTGGTACCTTGAAGGATAAGGTTGTCACAGCCTAAGCCATGTCCTTGATCCACATCTCCCCCTCTGTATCCTTGATTGCCTGCTTGATCCGCAGGTAGAACAGGACAGTCTGGATGAATGGCTTCAGGTGCAGAATACAATACCTAGTGCCTGTGTACTTCAAGAGCTTAAAGACCGTGGCTTTAGGCTGAGAGATGCTGCACGAAATGCTGGTTACCAGGCAGAGGCTGCACAGCAGAGATTGGACTCGATTCAGTCAGCTGTACTAGCCATACTAACAGCTTTGGTGAAAGCAGCTCAACCACCACCTTCCATAAAGCTGTATCGCAGTGGGGTCAAAGTGATTGGGCAGCAACCTGAACCTGTCAGCCCCAGCCGCCGCTTGGCTCTGGATCGTTTGATTCAGGAGAGTCAGGAGGTGTCGGCTCAGATTGCAGGGTTCCTGAGCATGAGTGGTGGGAAACAGCGGTTATCACGGGTGGCTGCAGTGCTTCAGTCACAAGTGACAGTTGTGGAGGGCCTGCCACGCTCCTTGAAGGAGCTGAAAGTAGGGCTGCTGGACAAGGCCCAAGACAGTGCTCACACTAGCCTCCATACACTCACGGCTGCTCTGATGGGACAAAGGGTCCATGATAAACATGCTTCTTCAGCTACTGCGCTCCTTACTGAAGGTTCTTCAGCTACTGCGCTCCTTACTAAAGGTGTACCTGATATGACCTTGAATAAGGTGATGTCCCTGGGGGACAGCATACAGGGAGGGTTGCCTCTGCTGCATGCGGTGTCTCAGGCGGTACAGGATGAGCCCAAGTTGAGGGAGCAGGCTGAGATGCTTGTTTTGAAGGCGCAAGCTATTGTGCAGAGGGCTGTGGAAATTGGAGCAGAGATTGTTCATCTACAGGTGATTTGTATAATGGGTAGCGTGTACATACTGATCACACTTACTCCGTACAAATTACAGCGCTAATGGGAAGTGTACCCTCCTTGAGCGCTCTACTGTAGCAGGTGTGGATAGAAGGATGTAGCATGTCTTCTAAGTACTGCATTAAAAGTCATTTTTTAGCAGACTCAGTGTAGAAGGATGTAGATGATGCTCATCTGCTAAGGGCTAGAGATGATACTCATCTACTAAGGATGTAGATGATGCTCATCTGCTGAGGACTAGAGCTGATGCTCATCTACTAAGGATGTAGATGATGCTCATCTGCTGAGGGCTAGAGATGATACTCATCTACTAAGGATGTAGATTATGCTCATCTGCTGAGGGCTAGAGATGATCCTCATCTGCTGAGGAGGGTTAGAGATTCTTGCACTGAATGCAGCTTGAGCCATGTTGAGTGAAATCCTCATCATCTTTTGAACGATATTGTTGCTGAGTCATTATTATACCATGTGCCCCCCACTACAGCACGTAGGAAAACCTTATTCTCAACATTGATTGATTAACTTGAGAGCTGGTGTGAAGTTGATTCACATTCAGAGTGACCCCTCATGTGTCTTTCCAGGAAGTTCTTGCATCTGGGGTGGTGAATGGGATGACAGAGGCTGTGTCTGTGACTAGAGACCATGTTATGGCTGTGTGCCGTGGAGAGGAGGCACTACTCTCTGCCCTGACGCTGATGGCCCAGCGCAAGCCGTCACGGTCTCTTCCTTCTTCTCATGGAAGGCATCAGCAGGTGCCTCCTTCCTCCATGTACAACCATGCAATCCATATGCAACAGCAAACCAACCCCAACTCACAGCTCCTGCCATTGCAGACCAGCAATATCAGTCACTTGGTGGCAGGTCTAGGAGCACCAAGAGAGGAGGCAGCAACAGCGCCTTCTGGCTCTGTAAGGCCACCTGGAGCAAGGTTTCCAGGAGGCAGCTCCCTCAGCTACCGTGGCATGCCCAACAGCAGGTACAAGAAGATGGAGCCCCGAGGAGGTGAAGAAGCTCTGGATAACAGGCTCCAAGCACAGATGAGGGAGCTGCTGAAACAGATCCAGGTGTGTTAAGAAAGACGATCCTTAATTTATGAAGGAAGCCAAGCTATGGTAATGATGTGGAAATGTAAACGAAAGAAAGCGCAATTTGAGAAGTGTCATAACGATTTCACTGTACTGCAACTTGATTACCAGAGTAGTGGGGTTGATTACTTCAAATTGAGCTCTGAACTGCACTGTCTCAGTCTCTGCAGGCATGGTACTATTAACACTGTTCATCTCCATGTCTCCCTGGAATCTTATGGCTTGTGTTCATGCACTCAGCCAGAAATGCACACACCCATGCAGGGTCGTCCATTGAGAGACTTACCAGAGCGAGCATGGGAGCCCCTGTACGATCTGAAAGGGGAGGCTCAGAAAATGGTATCAGGCAGTGCTCATCTACATGGTGCAATCAACCATGAAGTCCTGTTCCCTCATCAAAAGCATCAAGAGCATGGCACCAATCCTGGTGCTGCTCGTGTTGTACCTGACGGCCATGGTGCGGCTACAGACACAGCTCCTGCAGGAAAAGAGCTCCCAAGCATCTCTGGAGTCCGGAACGTTGTAGCTGAGAGGAGTACAAAGGCGCGGCAGTTACCGCAGGTTTCAAAGGCAGCGGTTCTAGAAGCTTCTCAGCAAGGTGCAGAAGAATTAGATGAAATATTCCCTGCCCCACCGTTTGAGTTCCCTGGCAGCCATCCTTCAACTGAGGCCTCTGACAGCATCCAGCAGCAGCAGCGGCATTGGCTGCAGGCATGGCCAGAGCCTCTGGCTCCACATGGGAGAGGCTCTGAGAGCGGTGCTTCTGTCAACACAGACGTTCTGCTTGGGATCAACAGGTCGAGAGGACAGCAGTACTGCCCTGAGGTGCACCTGAAGCGGTACAAGGTGCAGCTCATGAGGCAGCAACGTGTGGCAGTTGCAGCAGCAGTTCAGCACCATAGAGAAGAGAGGATTGGGAAGTCCAGCCTCTCTGACAGGGCATTACGAGTGCAGTATGGGATGCAAGGACTGGTGGGGGTGGGTCAGCAGCTGTCATCAACGCTGCCTGCATCAAAGAATCATACGGGATCTCCTAGCAGGGTAAACGCTGCTGGAAACCACAGCAGAAGCAACATCCTCCCGGCACTACCGGCTACCTCCTTAGAAGCTGCTCAGGCTCATCAGAGCAGCAATGCAACTGTCAACCCTTACAAGATGGGGGGCCCAGGAACTTCTAGAGACAATGCTAAGAAACCTTCTGGTGCTCCTGCATCATCAACACGGACCCGATTCAGCAAAATCCCAGCCACGGAAAATGCCAAACCAGCGAGTGTGGGGATGGAAGTAGGAAGTAGTACCACAGGGACTGACATAGTTGGGAGTAAACACCATGTGAATGCGTTGATCTCTGAGTTTAAGGCCGCACAGGGAGGCGCGCATGCCAGGCCCGCATGGGGCGAGGGGAATCTTGACCATCGCCGAAACAATGTGATGTCGCCTCCCAGACACAAGCATTGCAGTCCCAGTGCCTCTCCTGTTGCTTCTACAGTAGCAGCTCACCCAAAGAATGAGTTCAAGGCCATGTCGCCTCTGCATGATAAGAAGTCTGCTCATGAGTGGATGATGGATAGTCAGGGCATGGATTATGTCGTGGGTCCTGATGTACTGCAACAATAACCCTACCTAATCTGAATCTCTCTGCAGGGTATGGCGGGCAGTGCTGAATACTGTGCTGTACAGAAGGGAAACTTGAAACTTGTTGATGATTTTTGTTTTTAAACGAATCCACTGAGAGGGAGTTATTTCTGATTGTGTCAAATGAATGGCTAAATTCTTATTGGTCCTTTTATGTGTACCAAAGCTATTATGTAGCAATTTTTGTTGAGAGGACCTTCAGTCCTGATTTTCGAAACCTGAAACCCTTGCCATACATTCCAGTCGGTTTGATAATTAACAAGGCTGGCACAGGTCATAATATAGTTAATCAAAGCATTTGGAGGTGGTCTTGTTGCGCAAGCTTCTGCTCCTTTTGAAATTAAAATTCGTTGATGATGAGGCATACCTATATTACAGTTCCGCTCGGCAATCTGCAAATGAAGAAAGTTGAGGCCTTTTGTCCGATCGCTCGTCTGCATAGAGCATTCAGGACGATAACAATGATGAAGAGGGCTGTGTTTAGGAATAACTGCTATAAGTTTGAAGAAAATCCAGAGGATTGCTGTCTTTTACGTCAGTCGTCTCGAGCGTCATCCGCATCCGACACATCACTCATTCTGACGTCATCGTTGAAAAGGATTGTAGATCCAATTCTTAATGGCAAATCAACAGCTGCAGGTAGCTCTGCTCCAACAGGTTACGAAGTCCACACAGCCACAATCCTTGAAAAAAACACTGATGACTACAGCTTGGATCCTAACTCCACTACAAACAGCCACAATGGATTGCGCCAGCCAGCGATGACTGCAAAGCAGCTTGGAAGTGAAGAGGAGGGCGCAGATGAATCACTGCAGTTGAACAGCATGGTCAGCTCTGCACCAGATGTTGAAAGCATTCAAGGATCTACCCTGTCAGGACCTATGTCCAGCTCAGCAGGCAAACCTGTAGCAACAGGAGGACCTCAATGCTTAGATTCTACCTCTCAAATAAACAGCACAAATTATATCTCATCTGCATCTGAAATTCAGGAAGAATTTGAAATCAGTGGGCGTTCAGAGTCTTGCACTGCCTCACCACAAGTGCTCAAAGAACTGAGTGCACATGAATCTCCCACAGGAGTACCTGCAGGCATTAACATCCAAGTAGATCAGCATTCGTCACATTATAACCAGGAAACTGCTGTCGAGGATGTTCAAATCCCGTCTAGTCCAAGTGAGTGGCAACAGGACCCTGAGTTCTGCAGCTTGGATGCCTTCACTTTCTTGGCTTCTGCCTATGGAACGTCAAGTACGGAAGAAGACTATTTTATCCACCAGGCAGCAGTTGCCCAAGTAACTGCCGAGAATAACAACTTGCTATTGAGAGGAAATGATGATCTTTTGGCTTCTCTCTCTACAACTGGTGGTAACATACAAGCATCAAATACACCAGAAAGACTATTATCACCAGCTGAGGCATCAGATATGTTATCCATGGAAGGCACCTGGAATGCCGAGTCAGAAGAAAACACCTCTTTTGAATTCTATTCTGAGCAGGCTATGGATGCTGGGCCGCTACACGCAATGCATTCCCTATCTCTCCTAAAAACTAGCTGGGTTGAGGCGCAGCCAACGTCAGTTCAAGACCAAGTGGAAACACAGCCTTCGTCACTTCTAAATCAGGTTACAGAGTATTCTGTAGCAGATGCTGTGGCTAAATGTGCTCATCAAGAGGCAGCTGTTGTAGCTGGCAACAGCATCATGTTGGATCATAAAAAAAAGCAAAGGCAGAAAGAAAATATAGACAGTAACTCCTCTAAACCAAATTTGCAGGAAAGCTCCCATTATGCTGGCTGTGCTCAGCTCAGCCCTGGCTTAATACTCGGGGAGGATGAGTTGGTCCCCGACAGCTTCCAAGACTTTGGTGTGCGCCCTCCATGTTGATAACATCTAAACCAGATTCAGAAACTAAATCAATGCATCTCATGTCTCTAGCTCGTGTTGAATGAATGCGAGAGGGTATTCACAGAAGGAAGATATGATGTATTGCAGTGCATATTGATTGTAAATTTATGTGACTTTATTGATCCCTGTACATCTTTGCAGTTTGCAGCTCCCTGTTTCTGGACGATGAGCGGATGATGTCTGATGGGCTACAATCCCTTGATGGCTAAGCACTGGACCAATTGAGCCTTCTGTTTGAGATTGTACATGAATAATAGATCCTGGAGTACATTACTGGATTAATCCCCAGCAGTATGAAGTTGTAATTATGATACGTTTCCAATGTCATGTTCCTTTCCTGTTCAGCCACTTGGAGGCATGCTTGCAGGATATTTTGTTTGGACCCCTGCATTTGGTTCTCAGGTTGTAATACAAGCAGAATATGGATATGATCGCTGCTCACTATGCATAGGCCCATGACTCTGGGAGAGAATGGGCATGGAAAATAATTTGTGAAGAGAAGCGGTTTTATTCAGAAAGTTGTGTAGCTTATAACATTACATTCTAATATGATAACATGATCTGTGCTGCAATCCTTGAAAGTCTTGTCTTCGACTACTGACAGGGTAAAGTGCAAGAAGGGCATGCCTGTCTTAGAGATGCTCGTCGACAATGTCAAATCTATGCATCTCCATGCATACTAGCATATTTGAATTTTGTGGTACATGTAACTCTTCGATGCGAATCTCATAAAGGTCTCTATCAGGCCCGCTACATACTTCCCCGCGGTGTGCACATGGCAGGTGTGCCTGTGTTCTTGTAACCTCATAGTTACTGTATTCATGATGTTTGAAGTTCTGAGTTCATTATTAAATCTATGTACTCAGGGCAGATTCGGAACTCAAAACTCGGCCTCAAAACTCCGAAGGGTATTGGTTCACCATTAACTCCTCTAGGTTCTCCTCTTTTTACTTTCAAAGATATATATGAATCTGTACATCTGCTGTTTGGAGATGCTCCGTCTGCGCAACAGAACCTGGGACAGGCCAGAGCAATTGCTGAGGCGTACAAAACCATGAAACTTTGGCTCGCGGCATGCTGGCCTTACGCTTTGATAATATATCAAGAAATGCAGCTATTACGCTCCACTCTCTCAGTAGAAACAGAGCGTCTGGAAACAGAATCTAACAATAGGTTAACCAGTACAGATGTGCTCAGTACAGATGAGAAGGTCAGCTTAGGCTCAACAATAGAATTGTCACAAGAAGAAAATGAGGTCTTAACTGGTTTTGACCATGCCCCCAAAACTGCTGAACCTCAGTCAGAAGTAACAGCACCCTTTGGAGCTCAGGACCATGACACACCTACCCAGCATGCTGAGGGCACACAAAAATTGGAGTCACAACCCTTAGAGACTGAGGGCCAGACAGACTCAGAATCTTCTTCCTTCTTTTCTGATGAGGACATGGAAGATGAGGTAACAGTAGGAGTAGCAGACGAACCTGGCATGCAAAAAAGGGTACATGAAGATGCATTGGCATTAACAGAATCAGCTCCTCCTGACGGCAATGAAGACTTAGCCACGAGTGCCAGGGAAGGTGCCTCAGTAGATGGGCACCTATCAGTAACGGGACCAACTCCTAGTGATGATGATGATGATGAGCAAGCCAAGGCATGGGCAGCCCCTATTATCTCTGATTCTGATAATCAGTATAGTCAAGGGGAGGAAGTAGCACCTCCTGAGGCTGAGGGCATGGCAGAGCAGGAGGAAGTAGCACCTCCTGAGACTGAGGACATGGCTGGGGATGAAGCAGCACCTCCTGAGGCTGCGGGCATGGCTGGGGAGGAGGCAGCACCTCCTGAGACTGAGGACATGGCAGGGGAGGAGGCAGCACCTCCTGAGGCTGAGGACATGGCTGGGGAGGAGGCAGCAACTCCTACGGCTGAGGACATGGCTGGGGAGGAAGCAGCACCTCCTGAGGTTGAGGGCATGGCAGGGGAGGAGGCAGCACCTCCTGAGACTGAGGACATGGCAGGGGAGGAGGCAGCACCTCCTACGGCTGAGGACATGGCTGGGGAGGAGGCAGCACCTCCTGAGACTGAGGACATGGCTGGGGAGGAGGCAGCACCTTTTGAGACTGAGGGCATGGCTAGGGAGGAAGCAGCACCTCCTGAGGCTGAGGGCATGGCAGGGGAGGAGGCAGCACCTCCTGAGACTGAGGGCATGGCAGGGGAAGAGGCACGGACACATGCAGCAGAAGATTTGGGGGAAGAGATGTCAATTCCTGTCAGTGCCAAGGATAATGAAGATGGTGAAGAATCTGGTCCTGATGGTGTCGATCGTAATGAAGGTACAACTTCCTCAAATGCTAACCTTATAGAGAATAGGCAAGCTCACTGTGGAGTCCAGGACTGTCTCAATAAGTCAGAAAATGGAAGAGACATAGTTCCAATCTTACTTGAGGAGTTGGAGGAAAAGTGCCCAGCATCACAGCTGGCCTCTGAGGTCAATGCAGAGGGACAGGCAGTAGCTCTGGGTACTGAGGGTGGTGAAGTTATAGCCCTGGATGTTGATGACTCTGCGGTTCCACTAGACATACTCAGGGCACTCAGGGCTGGAGATCAAGCAGCACTCAGGGCTGGAGATCAAGCAGCACTCAGGGCTGGAGATCAAGCAGCACTCAGGGCTGGAGATCAAGCAGTTGGGGGAATGGCTTCCTTTGGTGCTGAGCATCAGACAAAGGATGTTTTGACTGATGTAGGTGGTTCAGATGACATGCAAGCCCCTAGGGCTTCAGAGGAGGGCCATGATCTACATCAGGAAGCTGCTGTTCTATACCTTCAGGACCCGTCAGAAGAGGAGGCAAGCGTCCTTGATGCCGAGGACGATGTACAGGAGGGAGAGGCTCCTCTGTTTACAAGAGAACATGCAGAGGAAAGAGGGGATGCATCTCATGCTTTTGAATTTACGCCTGTGCCGAGTGTTGAGGAAAGGTATGAATCTGATGATGGAGGCGAGGGAAATGAGGCTCTCTTTCCCATTGACTATGGGATGCTTGACTGCATGTCCTTGCATGATGAGCCAGCATTGAATGGACCTTGGGGCATGTTAGAAGTGGTGCCTGAGCTCCCAGAGGAGGAGGCAAAGGAAGCTGCCGATGTGGAAATGGAGGAGATAGGTTCAGAACAGGCCGGTAGTAAGACTCAGCCCTCTCTCCTGAAGGCATCTTCAGTACACGGCAACACATCTCTGCAATCTCAAGAGCCCTTCAAGAGGGCAGCATCCGCCTCCAGTACCCCAGCAGCTACATTCGTATCCACCACAACCTCATCATGGTCAGCCCCTGAACCGTCCACACAGAGAGCTTTGACAGAAGAACCAGCCGTCCTCACAGGGAGCCCTGACAAAGCTCAAGTTTATGGAGAACATACAGCTGCCGCATCATCATCATCATCATTAGAAGCTCCTGATAAAGCAGTACCTAAAGCTGTTCCTGATGTCACAAAGACAGTGTTCACCCTAGCTGCTAGTTCCAAGGTTGGGCAGCCTCTTGTTAAAAAACTCTCCATGGATAAAACAGCACCGCTATCTCAGCCTGGTCAATCATCCAAAACATTTCAACCCACCAGCAGGCCCCTCTCAAGCACCTCTGCTCTGGAAGCCTCCAAAGCTCTACAGCCTACCAGGCCCGCTTCATCCAATCCCAATCAGCGTTCGAGACCACACCGTGTCTCTAGACCCAGCAGCTCCACATCGTCTCCTGCCTCACAGCCCACCAGAAGTGCTTCCCCTTCTAGACCTATCCATCAGGTCCATGATGCCCCAGAATCCCACACCTCAATGGCCAATGGGGTCATCAGCACTGTTGCTCCTGCTGGCAGGGTCAGGGCGCCTCCCCGCCCTGCAACCACCGCTGACAGAGGCAGCAGCAACTCTGTATTAAACTCTAGCACCACCGCTGTAGAAAGTAAGTCTGTTGGCGCAGGCCTGCCAGGCCATGCAGCTGCAAGAGGAGTTCTCAGACCACAGCCACCGGCAGTCTTGACAGGTCATGAGGATGCACTTTCTGATTGCAAGCTTCGAGTCAAAGAGCTACATGCCATTTCTCTTGTGAGTCCATTTATCAACCTCCTCTCTAGACAAGTCCTGTCCTCTCTAGATGCGTTTCTTCTCATGGCATTGTTTTGTTTTTGGTCATCTATCAACACAAAGTTTTTCCTACATGAAGTACACAAAGTTTTTCCTACAAGTCCCTTCATAATTCTGCATTTTGATTCTGCTGCAATTAATGTTCCTTTTCTGTTAGAGCCCTGATTGTGGCCTTAATTTTATGATGCTGTTTGCAATAGGCTAATATGTCCAGGCTGGAGCAATGGGTGCTTGTGCACTCCTCTGCACCTGGAGCCTGCACTCTCGAACAACTTAATGAACACGTGGAGGGGCTGGAGGCAGCTGTTGGGAAGCTGCGCTCAAAAGCCACAGAAACAGAGGAGTTGCTGAAAGCTACAAATGAGGACATGATGTTGGACTTCCATTCACTTAGTTCTGTCCCTACCAAGCCACCCATGGAGGCAGCGAAATCAGCTGCAGAAGCAGCAAAGGAAAGAGTGACAGCAGCTTTCATGCCAGCAAGCATAGCTAAGCCATCACTCCCTATTGCATCATCATCAGGGAGAGTCTCTGCCTCCTCAACGTCGTCTTCTCCTTATGCTGCCATTCTGGTGCCCCCAAAGAGCAGTGCTACCAAGGCAGCTGCTAAGCCTGTCCAACTAAAATGTCTCAAGTCTCAGCTACTGTCCTTAGATGCATTATCTCTCTCCTTGAAGGAGGCCTGCCACCGCGTCTACAAGCTCTCCAGATCAGTAGAACTGCTGAGAACCCAGCTTCAGGCTGTGCAGGCTGCACCTGAGGTCTTGGAGGCTCTGAATGCAGGACCTCTTGCTAGGGTGGTGGATGGAGCTGGTAGGATGTGTCAATACCTGCAGAGAGTGCTACAGCAAGCTGACTCATCAGCTCCATTATCCTCGAGCAGCAAGGTGGCACCACCGGCTTTTGATACAAACATTCCCAATCAGGACACAGTGCAGGAGGTGCAGGAGGTGCACGCCAGTAGTAAAATCAACGGGGAGGAGGAGGAAGTGGATGAGGCGACAGCCTTTGCTATGAACAAAGATACTGGGCTACGGATGAAAGTGGAGGCACTGCTTCTGAATTCCTACAGAGTCTACGAGAAAGGGCGGATTGACCTTAATTGGGCTCAGCAGTTGCAGGTAGAACTGTGTAGACGAGCATTACCTGGAATATGTTAGGGTTTGCTGGTGAGACCCTGTAGGCGAGCATTACCTGGAATATGTTAGGGTTTG
>BEGY01000070.1:183786-246512 GCA_002335675.1 Chlamydomonas eustigma | reverse complement strand
ATGTTAGGGTTTTCTGGTGAGACCCTGTAGGCGAGCATTACCTGGAATATGTTAGGGTTTTCTGGTGAGACCCTGTAGGTGAGCATTACCTGGGATATGTTAGGGTTTTCTGGTGAGACCCTGTAGGTGAGCATTACCTGGGATATGTTAGGGTTTGCTGGTGAGACCCTGTAGGCGAGCATTACCTGGGATATGTTAGGGTTTGCTGGTGAGACCCTGTAGGCGAGCATTACCTGGGATATGTTAGGGTTTTCTGGTGAGACCCTGTAGGCGAGCATTACCTGGGATATGTTAGGGTTTGCTGGTGAGACCCTGTAGGCGAGCATTACCTGGAATATGTTAGGGTTTGCTGGTGAGATCGTACAGGCCTACACAAGCAAGAACATGTTGTAAGGATTACAGTGGGTGCATTTATTGGTTCTGTTTGAAAAGCCCTCATCAATTGCCTCATGACCCAAAAGGCTAAGCTGTTTTTGATTCAGAAGTCTACACTGTTACTTATTTTAGAGTCACAGAGGGCTTGACAAAACGCCTAAGGAATTATTTCACATCTGGTTAAATGCCCTACCTGTAAGTATCTTACCACCTTTATCAGCAGCATTCTCACTAATTGATTTTCTTGTTCTCAAATGGTTTAGTCAAAGCTTGAGGCCAGGGCGGTAAATGGAGTAGCGGAAGAGGTTCAGGCCTTGAAGGAGGGGGCCACTGTCAGTGTCCGGGCCTTGGAGGCTTTGATCAAGCAGCTATCCAGTCTGAAGTCAGAGGCTGCCACAATCTCACGCGACCTGCCCCAGAGGCTCCATCACATCCTGGATGAGAACCCTGTGAAGTCGTACATCTTTGGGCACGGTCGCACTGAAGAAGGGCTCAGCAATCCATATCGCCCAGGCACTGCACCTGCAGCTGCTATGACAGGTGCTGAGCGGGGAGATATGACGGTTTTAGAGCGTAGCCTGACCCCCAGCAGGGGACTGAGAGGGCGTTACCGTGCTCCGTCTGCATCCCCTCACTCTGCTGCAAGGACGGTGGAATGCGTGGATCGCACCCTCCAGTCTCAGCTTGAGGACTTGTTAAGAAAGCTTGAGGTATGTTGAAAGTGTGCTGGTCAGCTGCAACAGCAAGTGATATGTTGGGGGAGCCTGAGACAGTGAATATCTGAATACGTGGTTGTTAGCATGTAGACTGTAGGACCCTTTTCATGAGTCTTCCTCTTGAGTACTCTTGAATCTAGACTGTAGGACCCTTTTCATGAATCTTCCTCTTGAGTACTCTTGAATCTAGATCATAGGACCCCCCTAATGAGTCTTCCTCTTGAGTACTCTTGAATCAACATAGGGATGCTTCTGCGCTTGAATGGCATATCATGAAAAATAGATTTTGGTTGACTCCTCACTGATAATGTCAAGTTGCGATTGCAGAAAACTGGTATTGACGAGTATGAAGCAAGAAGTCAGCATCAAAACTTCAATCTCGCATGCTGCAGAATGTAGAATGTTTCTTTGCGCTGTACACTTTGCAACTATGATGGAATGATTGTGGGGGTGGTAGTGGCAACATCACTTTTGATTGTGGGGATGGCAGTGGAACATCACTTTTGACTCACATTACCATACATTTCATACAAATGCTGATCTCTTTTGACGTGTAAAACTCACCTCAGGGCCGGCAGCCTGGGAAACCTGTCCCAGAGCGTGCTTGGGAGATAGCCTTGTCCAAGCTCAACTTTCAAATCTGTCGTGACCAGGGAGTGTTCCGTAAGGAGTATGCGCTCCGCTCCCTCAGTCCAAGCAAAGATGGAAGTCCCAGCCCCAACAAACGCTACCACTCAGCTGTACTCAACAAATCTGGTTCAGGAGCTTACAGCACCGCCCCTGAGAGGCCGGGTACTGCTCCTGTTGGGTCTTTTCCTGCAGATAGCTCACACAACAGCGCCTCACATCCTGTCACTGTTGCTGCCGCTACCTCTTCCCTCAACGTCGCAATCCCCACATCCTCCAAGTCAGCGTCCAACTCCTCTGTGAGTGCTGTGGGCAGCCGCCAGCACCTCACTATCTCATCCAAACCACCTTCAACAGCTCAACCACATCAACAGGCCCACCAGCCCTCTGCTTTCCCCCACACTGACCTAGATGACTGGTTGATACTGGAAGATAATAGCCCTCGGGCCTCAGAGACCGGCTCTGCTGATACTGATGACATCTTGGGTGTGAGGCCAGGCCAGGCGTATTTGCCAATGGAGCGGCTTAAACAGCTCAATGTCCAGCAAAAGCGGCAGGAGAAGCGGTACGCTGCCACCATATCTGCCTCTAAGGGGATGCAGAAGATCTTGGAGAAGTCCATGCCGTTTTCAAGCTCCCCTCTCCATTGGGACTGGGGTTCCCAGCCAGACCCTGGTCTACAACTGTCGAGGATAATGAGCAACAGCCTTGAAAGCTCTGGTAGCTGGGAACACACAAGGAGGCGCCAGGCCTTAGGGAAATCCTCACAGAGTGCAGCAGCAGCAGCAGCAGCACTGAGCCGACCTGGGTCCTCCCAGATAGGTGGCCCTGGCTGGCGGGGCACGCTGAATTCAACTTCCCCTCAGCCTGCGGGCTCTCAGCGCATTTTCTCCGCCTCCTCCACATTCTCAGGCAAGCCTCTGCTTCCCACCAATCCCCGCTACTCATCATCTGCTCATCGTTATAACAGCAAGTCAGCAACAGCAAAGAATGACTCCTCCACCCCAGAGCACAGTCGAACTCAAGAAGAAGCAATGCTCTCATATCCTCAGTATGAGAATACAGCATTAACGTACAATTCGCTCCGGTCAGCTAATCAAGACTTGCTGACTGGGCTGTACAGCCAATATCGTTACACTAGCAGCCCCACTTTGGAGTTCAAGGCACCAGGAGAGGGTCGCAAGGAACGAGCAGCCCAGGAGCAACAGCAGCTGTCATTGTCAGGCGCCGCCTGGGGTGCTGCTGCTGATGGTCCTGGCAGTCGGCCTGCCTCCAGGGCCAGTCAGAGTTCTGTTCGGGCAATCCGTATGGGTGCTTTGAATGAGCCTTGGGCTCTGGATAGCGAGTCGGTTGATCTAGTTAGACCACTGACTGCAGGCAGCAGTGTGTAATGCTCTGTTCTTGCTCTTCAGACTACATTTATTGTTTGTAAAGTAGGAGCTTGCTGAGGTGCTGGTACCTCAGTATTCATTTTGTTTGAGATTTGTTGTGTAGCAGTGTGAACAATACTGGGGGGAATAATTAGATCAGCTTCAAGTTTGAAGTACATGTATATTTCTCACAAGGGCAACATAAAGTTATAAGGAGAATTAGTTTAGCCTTCCTCTACATTTTTCTAGTTGCTTATTCTACATATGTTCATTTCAAATGATTGTAAGGACTACATTATGTAAAAGCCGCATTCTATTATTAATCAGTTGAACAGGCTCCTCTTTATGAAATTACAAATTCTTTGCTGCAGCAGCTTCGAGACTGTTCAAATCCAGCGGTAAGTTGTTGCACTCAGTCTTCATGAAGCTCAGAACTCTCTCAGCAGCTACCTGTCTCCCTCCCTTGATTTCACTCTCCATGTTCACAACCTTAAACAGCAGAAGAAGCGGTGTTGCAATAATGAAGATGTCTGCAAACTGATGTTATTAGGAACATGCAATATAAACATCTTCAAAGCTGGAAGCAGGTATAGTGCAGCACAACAGCATCATGTTTCAACGTGGTGTAACTAGTACACCGGGTTGGTGCAATAAGAACACGCGTAAGTTCTATTAATAAGGCGCAATTCAGTTACTTGCCAGAAGTGGGTCATGAAGCGACTGCCTGAGCAAGATCCAACCTCGCCGACCCTCTCCCTCGTCAACAAAGACTCTCCATCCCTGCAAGATACAGCAGGCAAGACCTGTTAGTAAGCTTATAAACTAAATCTTAGGAGAAGGAATCTAGGCCAGATGCCAGCCGCAGTGAATGTGACTGTGCAATCCTTCAGGAATGGATGTAATTTGGGGTTGTCTTCATCTGAGCTCAGGGATATTCTACCCCCTATCTTCAATTATAGCTTTGCAAGCAGCTAGTATGCAAATGATTGATGTGTCAAAGAGCTAGGGACCCAATAATCTGGGTAATTGATTTGGAGACCTTGGTCAAACACACTGCATCAGAATTACATCATGGCCTACGTACTGTTTGATCAAGCTAAAAAAAGTGTTCCTGTCTAGGAAGTGAATCTGAGCCCATTAGAAGGGCTATTTCAATTTACTGACAATTAAATACAATCCATTCAGACAGAGAGACCTCCAGTCGTCTGGGGCTTAGAACCCAAGTTATCAAGGCTTCAGAGCAGCTCAAGTCTTTTAAGGGACTGAGAGATTTATCATCCTCATCATCAGCAATGCTCACCTCAAAGTTTACAGGCTCCATGCTCCAATCGGCTCCCCCCTTTCCGCTGACTACGTAGTCATGAAACTTCTGCAGTGCCTGCAGACCAGGAAGGAGTCATGACACTTGTGAGCAGCCTGTATGTCAGGAATGCAAGCCCTGGGTCAGAGCCCTGAAATCTCTGCACAGCCCTCCTGGTACTGCTTCTAAATGCTCTTGACTGATGAGATTGCACACAGTGTATTTATTACCACACTTTTCTCCAAGCAGTCAACATGTCTGTTATATACACTCTAGTTAGAACAACTTCTAACGCTGGCAGGAGAGGTGACAGGTCTCAGATCTCAATTTAATTTACATGATGGCATAATGACAACATCTGGGATTTCCTTTACCAGACATCATGATGTGCAGTGGTGCTGTGTGTCACTACTTGAACTAGCGTCCTCACTTGCTGGCCATGGGGTTTGAAATCAGGGTCAGTGATTCTGATGCGGACCTCCCCAGTCTCAGCTGCCTCCTTCAGGTCATCTAACAAAACACTTATATCCCCTTGCCCTGCCAGCCTTCGACGCACAAGCTCGATCACAGCCTAACGGTTAAGTACAAAACGAATGTGAGATTGAAAACCTCAAATTCTATCCAAGGGCATGTGCCTCTCTTGTTTGTACCAGGAAACACATAACTCTAGAAAGTTGCATACCTCCTTTTCGTATAGACATGTACTGCACAGTGAAGAAACACTGACCTGTAGTAACAATCCTCATAACAGCAATGTAGACTACCTAATTCGTGTTATCAGGTAAGGTAGAACAAAGCAGTACAATTGATTACTTGCAGCAATTATACCCCTTTGCTTTAGCCCCTTCAAACAGGTGGGATAGAGTTTTTTGTGTCAACCTAGTTGACAGACGAATGAAAGCTCTACCTGCACAGCCAGGTATGATCCGTCATCAAGGTACCAATTGTTCTTGACTGCTCCATGACCACTAGTCTCCATCATCAAGTGGCACTCCTCACCCGACTTGTTCAGCTCGATGCCTTTTGAGATCACATTTTTGTAGCCTCGCTTGAATCTATGAGATGAGAGGCGAGGCTTAAATCAAGCAAGACGAACAACTAGGTCAGAAATTGTTGTCAAGTTACAGTAAAGCAGCAGCCTCTCAAGATGCTGAAGAATGTAAGGATGATCTCTCCATGTCTTAACAGAAGGCTAATCATCAGCTCCGAGAGACCATGAATACGCTGGTCCTTGCAGGGCTGTGACCTATGAATACGCTGGTCCTTGCAGGGCTGTGACCTATAAATACGCTGTCCTTGCAGGGCTGTGACCTATGAATACGCTGGTCCTTGTAGGACTGTGACCTATGAATACGCTGTCCTTGCAGGGCTGTGGCCTTAGCCTGTTTAACAAGCTACTGAATTTAAGGATTGTCCTTATACGAAATTTCAAGCAATGCTATGACTGTCCACTGCTCACCTGAGATGCTTTCCACCTAATTTTGAGATGAATTCAGTGAGACCGTTACTCGTGACAGAGTCTGTCACGATGGTGGTACCAGGATGCTCACGCAGCGTGATGGCAGACATGAGAGCGATGAAGCGGTTGCTGCGAGCAGTCAAATTTAGGCATGGGATATATGATCAGGAGATAATGTCCATGCTGTACTTCTTAAGAACAAGCCTGAAAGACTTATCCCAGCTAACATCCAGCTCATTCATTTCATCTGGGAAATCATGAGGATGGTGAAGAGAGAAATATACAATTCAAGACTGATCACAACAAGCTGCCACCTCACCTGTTTATTTCAACAAGCTGCCACCTCACCTGTTTATTTCAACAAGCTGCCACCTCACCTGTTTATTTCACGTCCAGAGCTATCAACGATTGCAGACCTGGCAAGTTAACAGAAAGCATTTGATGAGCCGGCAATAGTTTCTCTTTTCCACTCAGACTGAGCAGCTTCAAAAACTATTATGTGTAACACAACACATTGCGTCTGAGGCCAATACACACGTAACTGAAGCCGATTCGTACCGAATCTATAAAACTCCCATGTCATAGGGGTAGCATGTTGACCTTTTCCCCAGAAAGTAGTTGCGTTTTTATCTCCTGCTGTGTCTTAAATAACACTTTGTACCACACCTGTTCACACAACATGACACTGCCATCACACCTGTCCACATCAGTGTCAAAAACGATGCCTAGATCTGCAGAAGCCTCACGCACTGCAGCAGCACCAGATGCCATGGCAGAGGGGTGCTCAGGGTTTGGGACATGGTTAGGGAAGCTTCCATCTGGGTCCAAGAAGCGACTGCCTCGAGTGTCAGCGCCTAGGGGCGCCAAAACCTGCATATATACAGCATGTCAAGGCTTGGCCTCCCGGACATACAGCATGCCAAGGCTGGGCCTCCTTTGCCTCTAAGTCGTATCGTGATCTAAGGTCCTGTTGACATGATCAATAATTTCAATCCATAGGGCTGCAAGGTCCTAACAGCCTCACCTGGTCAGCGAAAAAGCCCCCAGAACCATTCCCCGCATCAACCACAATGCGCAGCCCGGACAAGGGGAAATGGTAGCTGTCCTTGCTGGCGACCCCCTTCTTGATCAAATCTTGCAAGAAGGCAGCATACTGAGGCAAAAAATTGACCTACACATACGCAATGCATTCATCCAAGTTAAGGCCTGAGCAATCATAATGAATTTGTGAGTTAGAACTCTTGTCAACAAGCTAATTTTGGACTTGATTGCAACCCAGAAATAATTTTACTCCAAATTTATCCGCGTACTCCACCTTTCTTTGCCCGTTCTTAACCTTACATCATTTTCATCTCTTCAAGTATGGCTCTCATGCATGTTCACTCAGGCTCTACGCTGAGCAAAGGCACTTGCCTGTTTGACCTGCCCTGGATTGACCGCCAGCGCAGAGCGTAGCAGATAAGCATTCTCAGACAGGGGCTCACCAGCTAAGACACCAGCCTCAGCACATGCCTGGAGGCACAAATAGTATCATGGATAACTCACCCCCCTCAGCACATGCCTAGAGGCACACATAGTATCATGGATAAATCATCCCCCTCAGCACATGCCTGGAGGCACACATAGTATCATGGGTAAATCACACAAATCACACACAGTATCATGGGTAAATCACACAAATCACAAATAATATCATGGGTAAATCATCCCCCTCAACACCATCATTGATCTCAGAGCATATGAGTTGCATTGATCTCAGAGCATATGAGCTGCATTGATCTCAGAGCATATGAGTTGCATTGATCTCAGAGCATATGAGCAGCATTGATCTCAGAGCATATGAGCTGCATTGATCTCAGAGCATATAAGCTGCATTCATAAAACTATATGAGGGTAAAGAAATTCTGAATTTTGAGTTTGCAACTCAATCCTTTCCCAAGCTGACTAGCGGCACTACTTCCTGGACATCCACATACAATCCACATACCATTGAGATGACTAAAGCTTTTCAGCAATATCGACCCAATATGATGCTAACAAGAAAACCAGACGACATAACCCTGAGTCTATCGTGTTCCCTTCACCTGTGTTGCTCCTTGAAGCAGCTCTGTGATATCTGTTTTCTCCAGGCCTCCATCAATTGTGAAGAATTTGAGGCCATTGCTGTTGAATGGCATGTGAGAGGCGGTAAGCATGATTGCACCATTATAATTGCCTGATCAAGGAGTAGAGGCATCAAGTGAGATGCAGTAAGAGTGATTGTACCACGGTAGATGCCTAATTAAAAGGCACCTCTTGCGATGTATCATGAGTTGTTTTTTACAAAAGCCTGGCTGCTTGCTCAAATCAAACCAGTTGACTCAATGCATCAGGATATGGCCCAGCCAAAAGATTCAATGTTCAAGAGTAAAGAGGAATCATGATCAGAGGCCACAATCTGTGGAAGAGACAGAATTTGTGGGGAATGTAGAATGTCTCCGTCATCTGTGGGCCATGAGACATGACATGACATGCATGTTGTGTACTTGGCTGACCTGTGGCCACAATGCTGTAGAACATGCAAGGGGTTGTGGCAATGCCAAAGGTGTCAACCTCAGCTCCAGCAGCAGCCAGTCCAGACACCAGCGCTGCCTCAAGCATGGGCCCAGACAATCGAGGATCTCGTCCTAATGACACTCTAACAGGAGGCACGGATGTGTCAGCAAGAGTGACAGCGCTTGACACAGGAGCTTTCTCTTGCTTGGATTTCAGCCATCGCGCAAATGAGAAGCCGATGAAGAAAGCGATCCCTGGAGTCAAGCTCAACAACTCATTAGGCACACCTGCTCATGACAGGCAGAGTCAAGCTCAACAACTCATTAGGCACACCTGCTCATGACAGGCAGAGTCAAGCTCAACAACTCATTAGGCACACCTGCTCATGACAGGCAGAGATATCGTGATGTTACCTAACATGCAGAAGTCATGCAAGTCCTGGTGTGTGAACGAGCGTGATGATGGGTCCTGCAAGGCCTCTAATGTGTACAAGCATGACGATGATGAGTCATGCACATGCTCTTGTGTGTACAAGCATGATGATGATGATGATGAGTCATGCACATGCTCTTGTGTGTACAAGCATGATGATGATGATGATGATGAGTCATGCACATGCTCTTGTGTGTACAAGCATGATGATGATGATGAGTCATGCACATGCTCTTGTGTGTACAAGCATGATGTTGAGTGAACAATGATGAACCAATGATCAAAGATCACAGTGATCAACTGCAGGGCCTTTATACCCAAGCTCCATGAAGCCTATTCTGAGCCCTACTCAAAGTGTCGGAACTCAAATTCTTGACAGAATGCAAAAGAATATTACATGTGGCTGGCGTGCATGATCTCACCATCGATGGCAATACCCCGGACATCGCTACCATTCTGCAGCTTCTTGAACCTCTTATGCAGCTCCACAAGTTGTACGCCGGTAATAGGACCTTGGGGGGGTTTCAAGATACTGGCCAAAGGAGGAGAAGGGAGGGCGGGTTTTCCTGTGATGAGGATTGACATGGGCGCTGTAGCCACATCAGATTGAGCTCCAGGAGAGCTACAAAACAGAGATACAGCAAAGGATCTTACATACACTGCTAGTTAGTCCATTCAGACACATCAGTAGTGCTAGCAGGCCGCTACTAATATGATTCAAATATGATTCACACGCTGATTTTTAAAAACGTGAAGCCGATTCGTACTGAAGCCGAATCAGAATAGAGTTAAAGAATCAGGGAATGGAGTACGAAATTTGCTACATGAGCTTCTACCATCGCTCATTGCCTACCTTTTTGCAACCGTGATTATCGCTCTCATCCCAGATGAGTGTATCGCAGCATTTGATAGGATCTGCGTTGGCCCTGCCCTGTTTATAGCCAGGGCTGCATGTTTATGCCGCCCTAATTGCAAGAATTAGCAAGATCACGGAATCTGCCAACCTTATTGAGCAGAATTGAGAGACTCCATACCTGACATATTTGACAGGGCATTGCTTCCCAATTGAAAAAATAACGCCATGTTCTAAAGCGTGAGGGGGGCTGTGTTCATAAAACCGTATCTGCATTTGTACGACGAAGGATGTACCTACCTAGGTTTTTTCTTCTCGACGAGTTTGGAATGCTTACCGCACTTGCGAACATTCTCATCAATCACAAAACGTTGTACGATAAGCTGACAATAAGCGCACTCGGCAGGATTCGAACCTGCGCGCCGGACAGCAGCTGATTTCGAGTCAGCCCCCTTAACCACTCGGGCACGAGTGCAGCAGTTAAAGAGGTTGAACGCAATACATATTATGTTTATTCTCAGATAAGAGAAGGCTAATTAATTAGTCTTAATATAGTACAATAGGTTAATGTTCTGGCCTTGAAGAATAATACAATTCAAAAACCTCATGCTTGAGGCATGCCGCTTTGGAACGTCACTTAGCGTTCTGCTGTAGCAGGCCAGCAGCTGTTAACATGGCCCCCAACAGCAACTTCATTACTGCTTCTGCCATCCTCAGGCTTCACTACCACTGGCTGCCTTGGCTCCTGGCGACACCAAACACTCTTTGGCTCTGGACTGCCATCAGGCGCCAGACCCCCCATCAGGCCAGCTTGAAAGTCATTCCTTGCAGCATAGATGTCATCCATGCTGCCCCCTACAAAAGGACCATACTGAATGATCTTCTCTTGAGTTGGCTGTCCAGCCAGCAGCAAGACATCTAGGGGACCTTTGGCATCCTTAGGGCAGCAGAACTCAATGAAGGAGGTTGAGGGACCCCCTGCAGCAGATGAGGTCACCTCCTCTCTCTCAAAAATGACTGACTGCTCTGCACCGGCAGAAGTAGAGAGGCCAGGACCAAAACGTCCTGTGCCAATGCTGACATGAATCATGGTGTTGAAAGATGCTGGCACTGCTTGTTTAACCACTCCTCCAGGCTGCATTGAGAAATAGGCAACATGATGATGCAGTGTTACATAAGGAACAGAGAGAGAACCAACAGCAATGCAATTGATCATGCCACTTGAAGTGGTCATAGCATATCAAGTCATGAATCGGTCATGGAATCAGCCAGTATGAATACTCCTTAGTACTATGTTCCTCCATCAGCCAGTATGAATACTCCTTAGTACTATGTTCCTCCATCAGCCAGTATGAATACTCCTTAGTACTATGTTCCTCCACCAGCCAGTATGAATACTCCTTAGTACTATGTTCCTCCACCAGCCAAAGGTTAGCTGCCAGATGAAGTATGGTGTGAGAGTATGAACATGATGTATAAAGCGCAGTTGTCTTACCTGTACCACAAAGTGGACCATCATGATGGGCTGTGCTGTAGGGATCTTGGTGCACGTAGCTCCATACACAAGCTCAGTGCTTGCAATCACTCTGGCCCAGACCTTCCCATCCGGCGAATGTACAACTGGTGTCTGGTCTGCATGCCAATCCATTGAGTCTGCAGGACACATGCGCTCTGATGCCTACAAATATAAACAATGAGAACCAGGTTATGAGAGAACCAAGTTATGAGAGAACCAGGCTATGAGAGAATAAGGCTTTGAGAGAACCATGGTATGAGAGAACAAGGTTATGAGAGAACCAGGCTATGAGAGAGTAAGGCTTTGAGAGAACCATGGTATGAGAGAACTTCATGCAAACATGATTACAATGAACTTTGACAGTCACAAAAACAAGAGATCAGCGAAGATTGATGTACTGAGTACAGTTGTTCCAGGCAGCATGCAAAGCATAGCTTACTTCCTGGTTGCAGCACTCACTGGCAGGGCTAACCATATTTGGTACCCATGAATGTATAAACCCTCTCCAGGTTTCTTAGGAGCAGAGGCTCCACCATGTACAATCCCTCCACCTGCAGTCATAAGCTGCACCGAGCCAGCAGTCAAGCGACCATGTCGCCCTGTAGAGTCATAGTGATCGAAATCTCCCGCGACATGGTATGTAATGGCCTGGAAGCCACGGTGAGGATGCTGGCCGAGGTGAATACTTCTCTTCAGGAGTGGATGTCCAGGTGGAAAGGTTTTTGGCCCAAATGCATCTACCAGCAACCTGAGGGATGGTTTCGATTAGGCCTGATGCGTACAGGGTCTTGCTAAGAAAACAATCACAGAAATTCAAGTTCACATTTTTTTAAATGAGTATCAGTTTGCTATATACACCCCTACCACGGATCGAAGTATTTTAAGCTTCGCGTGGGGAATGGTCTCGTGATTTCAATTCCAGGGCCTTCGACAGCGTGCTCCTCGCTAATAATCTGGATTATACGCCTTGAGATGCTGCTGTAATCTATGGGCTCCTGGACCACAAGCGGATTCACTGCATCAGACTTTTTACTTTGTTGCCTGAAAGAAGCTGCAGTATTCCTGAGAAAGAAAGTTGTACATTATGTCAGTAATGCGGACTAAGTATCAGATAAAATGTTTGTTGAACAGGATGGGAGTTATATTAAGAACTTACTTCAACGCTTGTAACATTTTCCTTTGTTATTATCTGCAAATAATGTGTTCTTACTCTATAACAAGTGTACTTGAACTGATGGGGTATAATTACGTTGCAACTGTGCATATGTACGTTCTTTACAAAAACAACTTGCACAAAATTCTGCGAAACAAAAATTTAAATTTGAGTGCAGTAACATGGCATAGAGCAACATACCAAAATCTTTGTTAGGACTTACAAAGCCAGGCGATTGACCTCCATAAATTCCTACAAAGCTTTCAGTTAAAAGTTATGAAACTTTTACCATTCAATTTAAGCAGTCTGCAACTCACGTACATAACAATGGAAGAAAACATAATACTTCATTGTGAAGATGATTCGGCTGGTAGTTTAGTTCAAAATCATGGAATATTAATATGAACAAAAAATATACAAGTGGAAGGAATCATCATAATTCATATCACGTATGGCACATGAATGTCTTTTATTAGTCAGCAGCCCATGTAAGAGACTGGCACTGTTATGGGTGGCTGTCTTGATCCATGTACAAATAGAGGCTTGCTTCACAAACTTATGCTGATTTATTCTATTCACAGGGGAGCATAAGGGTGCATTTGCCTGAAGAGAACTGTCACATACCCTGGAGGCAAAAATGAGAGAGTCTCTATCGGCCAACTGCCTTGGGTGGTGGTGGTACTCGCACTGGTGGAGGGTGAGGAGGGTGTGGAGGTTTGGGGTGTGGTGGTGAGGGATCCGGTTTGGGATGTGGAGGAGGAGGTGGTGGAGGAGGGTTGGGGGGAGGCATAGGAGGAGGTGGACTGCAGCACAATAACTGTGTGAAGTTAGCAGCCTGACCTGTAATGGCAATCACATTTGAGCAGCTGTAGGCACCAGAGGAGTTCCCAGTGGTTGGCGTTGGTGTGATGATGATCTCAGTGCCGCAGTAGCCAGGGTAGATACCAGCCATGAAGATGAGGTAATTAATGGAGGTGGAGAGGGTGTTGGACACAAGCTGTGCATCTGTGATGGTCATAAAGGATGCAGTGTAGAAGTATCCGCTCAGGGTTGAAGTGCAGGAGGCGACTCCAATTTGGTCAATGCTGAGGCCTACCAAGCCTGTGATGAAGGTGACGGTTGCAGACACACCTGAACAGTCGAAGTTGAATCCTGTGTCAGTCAAGAGGATGTTGATACCCAGGACTCCGACTGGAGGTGGCGGAGGGGGGCTGGGAGGTAAGGGCGATGGAGGATCAGGTGAAGGAGGAAGTGGCGGAGAAGGAGAAGGTGAGGGTGGAAGGGGGGGAGAAGGTGGTGGGGGAGGAGGGGGCAATGGAGGTGGTGGAGGAGTCGGAGGTGGTGGAGAGCAGGTTGTGGCTAGAATATTAGAGCTATTGTAGATGATATAACCATTAGTGCATGCATCATAAGCTGTGAATGTGTCTGGACAGCCAAGTTGGTAGACTTGGGTGAGAATTGAAATGTATGGTGTCTGCTGAAAGTTTGTCATGAATTGGTTGCCATCTGCGTTTGTAGATGCAACTGCTGACACCACAATTGAGGTTGAAAGTGTGGAGAAACAGGCCCAGGTGGCCAAGAAGTTCACACTATTTGAGAAGATATTTTTCATGTTTTGTGCCAGGGATGTGCAGTCTGCAGTTGAGAATGGCAGACCAGGGGTAGAAGTGCGGACTATAGAGACCTGAAGAATGCAGACAGGTGGTGGCGGTGGTGGAGGAGATGGAGGCAGAGGCGGGGAAGGGGGGGGGGAAGGAGATGGTGGAGGTAATGGAGGGATGGGTGGTGAGGGGCTGGGCGGTGGGTTAGGCGGTGCGGGGGGGAGAGGAGGGGGAGAGGGAGAGGGAGGCATTGGTGGAGGAGCTGGGCAGATGTTGTTGTTGATATCCAGATTTGTATTGCCACTGTAGGCTCCACCTGCTGTACCGTTGTTGCAGTACACAGTAGTTCTACTAACAGCAGAGAGCTCTGGAAACTGGGGGGCAAGGGAAGATAGAAAGAGAGTAATGACACTGCATGATTATGAATGGCAAGATCTACGGAGTGGTGACACTGCATGATTATGAATGGCAAGATCTACGGAGTGGTGACACTGCATGATTATGAATGGCAAGATCTACGGATGAGTACTAAAAACACGTGATCATACCACATGGTTGACGCTTTGCGAGCATATGTAGAGCTCAACAGGGTTGTAGCCTGCGGGTACTGTCTCTGTGTAAGAGGCATAAGCACCACAGCCCACATTAAACAAGGTGAAAATGTTTTGCCAGAATAGCTGGAAATTGACGGAGTTGGTTAGGTAAGACAGAGACGTTGGCCCGTACGTGAGATAGTACACTGAGAGGTAAAGCGTGTTGACAGTCTCCTCTGTAATGCTGCTGGACTGGTTGCCTGCAGTGCATTCAGAGTGGTACATTCCACGACCCATTGTGTAAATGCTGATGTTTCCCAGAAGGGCTGCACAGTCTACCACCGCATTGTAAATGCGGGAAGGGTTGGACTGTATAGAATACAGACGGAAAGTGGCGTATATGTCTGTAGCAGGTGGTAATGGCGGAGATGGCGAGGGGGGAGGCTGTGGAGGGGTGGGAGGGGGAGGAGAGGGCAGCGGAGGAACTGGTGGTGATGGAGGAGGTGGTGAGGGTGCTGGGGGTATAGGTGGACTCGGAGAAGGCGGTGGCACCGGTGGTGCTGGGGGTTGAGTTTGTGATATACATGTGCTTGGTACAGAGGCTGAGATGAGGCCCAAAGGGTTAGCTGCAGAGAACGCCCCTAAGGTCAAATTAGTACCAGCACCAGTGCCAATGGTGCCACATCCTGCTCCGTAACCGGTGTTTGCGGAGGAGCTAGAGAAAAATGCATTTAAGCCATAAAGGTTTGCGGCGACGTTGAGGTACACGTACCACAGCGTTGAAGCAGCCTGGTTGGAGGGTGGGCAGGTGGAGCCTGAGATGCAGGTGCAGCCACCGTTGGTGGTTGATGACGTAGACAAAGGAGTGTGAGTGCTGGTGTAGGGGTTGCAGGCATTGCTCGTATTGACTACGTAGGTTAGGCATGAGTACCTATAATAATGTGAAGCACAAATATGATAATTCATTGCAACAGTGCATGAAAAGAAGGCCGAAGTCGCCCACGTCTTCAGAGGTTTAGGAGTAACAGCATGAGGTTAATATCAGGTGTACACTAAAAATAAATGTGCCAATATGCACAGGTCACAAGCAGGACTTACCTCCCACTAATCAGTTGGTCATTGTAGTTTGTGTTGGTGCTGTAGTCAGTCAAGTTCAAATTTGGCCATGCAAACATGCGTGCTCCATATGAGCCAGTCACTATGTTTGGCAATGTGACTATTGCTTGTCCAGGATATCCGGTGGGATAATTGGCACCATCGACAGCCACAGTTACATACAGGTTGTCAGAGTAGTCCTTAAAAATATAGATTGACCCGTATGTGTTGTAGTTCACATTGTCTGTTAAATTGATCTGAGTCACTGCTCCATTGCAGACATCATTAAGAGGATAATTTGCATTTCCATCGGCCGTTAGAGACCCAGGTATCACGCAAGATGCCGTGTTTGTCCACCAATTGTCATTCGTCTGGAAGAAACCGACAGTTAGCTACAATAATAATGTGTGTAAAAACAAAAGTGAGCAGATAAAAGCCTTACAGTGCACGAGGTTAGACGCCCAGGTGTGTTATCGGCATTACAGGGTTGCTTAAACAACAGATGTGGGTCTCCTCCAAAAGATGATGGTTCCGCACACCATCTACTTACTCCTGGGGCAGAGTTCTGGGAACTAGAGGAGTGTACGATAATAAAAGTGATCACCAGCACTAAGGCATGATGTCCCATCATGATGGCTCGCCAACCAGCTGCGGTAGTAACGAAAAACATTTCTAGTCAATGTAAGGTCAAAGAAACAACAATTGTTACAGAACATAAAAAATAGTCTGTGCTCAAGCATGTCATATGTTTATGCTGCAATTTTACATCAACATACCTCCCAGTACCTGGATACAGATGCGCAACAACTTGTACCTAATTTTTAATGGATAATTGTAACTAATCTGATTTCAATCAAAAGATCTGAGACTTCAATGTTGCATCTAGTGAGTTTTCGGGCATGCCGCTCGAAACCGACCGACGACTGTACACCAGTTCTAGATTCTAACAACGTGTTTTGGACTCAGCAGAAGCCTTCAATGCATAGAAAATAATCATCAGAAATTAGGACATCCAATGAATTAGCAATGATTAACTACCTGAATGTTTATGGATTAAACAGGTACCTATGACTGCATGGATTCACAGCGAATGATACATTGCTCAAATGGCAGCACACATGCGTCACATTCCCAGTGCAATCAAAAAGCCACTCAACAACGTCATTTAAAAATAGAAATTCAACCCTGCCATGAAATTTCTTGAAGCTGAGTTCTTCACTCCAATACCATGGGCATTCCTTCTAATGGCCCAACTGGTATCACAGTAGGATGCCTTATCCCTTGAGCAGAACCATGAACTGTCTTCCATCTGAATCTTTTGCACAGCAGCGAAAGGACCACCCGAGCCTCAAGCATTGCCAGGTGCTGCATTGAAGACAGACAGGCACATGTAAAGGCAAGAGGGTATTTATGCCTAAGCCATCATGAATACCAACATAAATAAATTTGGTGAAGTTTAGTTTGGAACCAGGCATGACTGTTTGTACCTGCCCCAAACAGTTCCTAGGTCCTTGAATGAAAGGTACGAACATGTATGCCTTGATTGCATCATCAAACTGCTCATACTCTCCTCCGGGCATAAATCGATCAGGTCTGAACTGGTCTGGGTCTTCATACATATTATGGGTTCCCTGATCACACACATGAAACGAATATACATTCTATTATACAACTTGTACACAGCCACTCCCAAGCAAAACATCTCAGGACACTATCAGGGCATGCAAGCTTAATAAACACTCAAGCACAAAAAACATATTGGCCTAGCTATATACCATCGCAGTTCAAGACTCATCCCATGTCTACACTCACCTGCAGAACACAGGCCACCATGGTGCCAGCTGGCACTTTATGGCCAAGCAGCTCGTCATCCTTAGCTAGAGTGCGTGTCACCACTGGCACTACGCTGTACTTCCTGAGGGCTTCCTTAAGGACGCTGAGTGTGTATGACATGGCGTCAACATTACGACGAGAGGGCTCTGCCTCTGCTGACCCAAATGTTAGCTCAGCTTCTGATCGCACCTACAGGACAGAGAGCATTGTATCAAGACTTGGAGGCTGTGAAGCTCATGATAGTCAAGAAGGGCGTGGAAGATGGGGAGCACAAAATCTGGGCAATAATGAGAAAGAGCAAAAAAGATTTTGAGCAGGCATGTGCAACGAGACAAAGGCCATGCAAGTGAAGTCAAATTAATGATGTACTATAAGTACATAAGACTTTGCCACTGCTTAGTCACACCTTCTGCATGTGCTCCTCACACAGAGATAATTCAAACAGTGACCAAGTCAGCATGGCAGCTGAAGTCTCGTGACCAGCCAGTAGGAAGGTCTTCACTTCGTAACACAGCTGACGTTCAAGGCTTGAATCCCACTTTGCACCTGAGGCCTGACATTAGAAAGTTGGGGGGGTACAGGGTTTAGGGTGTTGGTGTTGGATGTGGACCTGTTTGCAAACATTAAGAGAGCTTCCAAAAACAATATTTGCATCATCCAGCTAAAACAACAGGTGCTCCTCTTCTGATGTCCAAATTCAAATTCAAATGACATTATGTTTCAAACCTCAATGGAGTCCATGATGCGGTCCAGGATGTCTTTCCTGGGCCGTTGCACACCCTGCTTCCTAGACTGCCACCGCTCCCTACAGAGTTGCGAGGCACACAGAATGTGGAGGCTGTAAATCACAACGAATGTGGAGGCTGTAAATCACAATGAATGTGGAGGCTGTAAATCACAGCAAATGTGGAGGCTGTAAATCACAGCAAATGTGGAGGCTGTAAATCACAGCAAATGTGGAGGCTGCAAATCACAGCAAATGTGGAGGCTGTAAATCACAGCAAACGTGGATGCTGTAAATCACAGCAAATGTGGAGGCTGTAAATCACAGCAAATGTGGAGGCTGTAAATCACAGCAAATGTGGAGGCTGTAAATCACAACAAATGTGGAGGCTGTAAATCACAGCAAATGTGGAGGCTGTAAATCACAGCAAAAGTGGTGGCTGTAAATCACAACAAATGTGGAGGCTGTAAATCACAGCAAATGTGGAGGCTGTAAATCACAGCAAATGTGGAGGCTGTAAATCACAACAAATGTCTGTCATTGCAAAGCACGCAGTCATGGACCTGTCAGGTCGACAGGTCAACAGAAAGGAAGAATCGTACGCTACTTCAATCAAGTACAAAAGGATGGTGAGATTAGATACCTAAAGAAATTGATGAGGAAGCTGTTGAGCTGACTCATCCGAGATCTGAATTTGAACCAATCTGGTGTTGGAATGTACTGTCGATATGGACGCAGCACTCGCAAGTTAGCCTCCTCCATGACTGGGAGGTACAGCTTTGGGAAAATCTGGGATGACAGAGTAACATACTTAATCGTTAGCATTTGTAAATACTTTCCCATGAGACATCACAAGGCCGATACGGAGTACATGTTACATCAGATCTCATACATACATGCAGCATTAAAGATACACATAAGCGGCGCTCACAATCTTTTATATTCCTGATTCTCTTACTTATTTGCATAATCTGAGAATCCTCACCTTGTCACACTCCTCAGGCGCCATACTCAGCACAGCCTCCCCAATGACCTGCAACGTCAACAGCCTGAACTCCTCATTCATGTCCACTGCCCGCCCAGACCCCTGCAGAGGGCGCAGCTTTGCACAGAGCCGATCTACACTGTCCTTAGCAATAGTTATGATATCATCCAACACATCCACCCGCAAGGCAGGGCCCATGAGGGTGCGCTGCTTTTGCCAAAGATCACCGTCTGAGGTTACCAAGCCAGTCCCCAGGATGGGCAGGAAAGGGTGGTAGGATAGCTATGAGAAGATGAAGGGACATGTCAGAGAACTCCGGTGCTTGCAGTTGAAATCAAGAAAATTGCTTAAAGATTTTCAGGTCCATGCAAATATCAGATGAAATATGAGGGTAGCGCAAGTTGGTCTCCTTATACAAGTCAGGAGACATGAAGCCAAAGTTTAAAACTCTTAAATCTTCTGTTTAAATTTACTCTCCTTAATCAGGCTGATCTATTGAAGAGGCATACCTTCAGATCCTTTTCGTAAATTTTGTAGTGTGTTTGAAACACACGCTTCAGACCCACTGGATCACTAAAAGCAACAGCATGTGTATCCAGAATGCGAAATTTAATTAGCTTGGTTTTGTCCTGCGCTTTGGTGACCCAATAAGAGATCTGATCCCAGGCACCCATGCCTCTGTTGACGCAAGTCACCATAGGGATGACATGGCCGACGATCCAATTACCATCAGGCGCCGTGGGAACTGCTTTCAAAACTCGAGAACGGTACATGAAGGCCTGGCTGAAGGATAACAACTTTCCGATGAGAAATATGGCCAACAGCGATGAAATTACTGTAGAAGCTACATGCACGGGAGGCCTCTCGCTTATGTACTCCACAATAAAATCATTTAGTGTGTTCATCAGTTAAAAGCTACACGTGCAATTATGTGTTTCTGCACGAAGGAGTAGCTGTAATATTTTAAAAGATCGACGTCCAGAGCGACATTTGCATAACAGTTTGTTATGTTAAATAGATTATCTAGGGGGAGAATATGTCTCAACAGATGCCGCGGTAGCTATTCTAACTATTCACTTTGTCTCAAGGCTTACTGCGAGTTTCCTTTACACAGACCCATAAATCGTTTTACAATTTCTTCACAAGAAACACTTATGGTAGCCAATGAAACTCCAGAAACTCAGCCACCTACATCACTTTCGGCTACATGTAACTTTAGTGCTTGCTGGAACAACTATGTATTAGTAATAGATGGATTTATATCAAAGATGATGGAGATAATGAATCACCTTGAAACACAGCTGCGGAGCCGCATCACATGCAGACATCCGATTATCAGCATCAGAGGTTCAAGAATCGATTACTCATGCATAGCTCTTCATGCCAAAAAGACCGCGGTCGAGTCTGTGGTTGCAGAGCCAAAAATTAGAAAACCTAGAGCCAGCAAAAAAGCCTTGGATGACAGCGTTAATGTTGAGAGCTTAGCGGATGTCACACTCGAGAAAAAGAAAAGAGGCAGAAAGGCTAAGACAATAGTTGAAGAACAAGAGGTAAGCATGGTGACCATGATTGACTACATTGAACACTCTTCAATTTCTCATTTAACACAATCTTCTCCAGGATGCACAGCTGTCACCCTCCCCTTTGACGTATGTGGACGCAGTAGATATCCCAGAAGTTGACACAGCAAGCTCTGCATTAGAGCAAGCTGCTACTCGCCGGAAGCCAGGCAGGCCGCGCGCAGGTAGCTGAGAAGGCTCATTGAGACAAATGAGCTGAATAAAAGGATTTCTTTGCATGGTCCTGATTTTCATATTTGCACATGCTATATTCAGTCCCTGTAGGGAGTGCATTATGTAGGCCCAAACTTGTTATTCATGGTATGTGCTGTCCTGCAATCGGTATCGCGCAGGGGATATGGAGCAGGGTTTAGATCTGATGGACAGGGATGAAGATCTTGTGCCTGGTGTGAATGATGCACCAGAGAGTGACGACAGGATCACCATATCAGATGAGGTGGTTCAAGATCTGGAATGGATGGAACCTTTGACAGATGATAAGAAACCCGGCTTGCCCCTTCAGTTCAAAGCCAGCAATTGGGGGGAGGCCGCTTATCTGGAGGCTCTGGTACGGTCTCACATGGTATTCAATGTACTAGCTAAAAGCAACATAGGAAGATTGTTGAAATTCATACACTTTGGTCAATGTTCCTCGTCAAGGGACTGTTTTTCATCGTCCATTTTGTTTATGGTGTCAGACCTTCATCATGGTTAAAATTGATAGAAATATGTGCGCAAACCATTGGGATTCAAACGTGTTAAAATTAAAATGCCCTATAGAATGTGTTTCAGCTCATCTATGTCTCAAGAGGGCGATAAGCAAGGGTTACAACTTATGGTAGGTTTATTGAATGAGTTGCCATGATTAAATGATCATCTGCTTGTTTTGATGTACGCCAAGGGATAATAAACGATGCTGGATGACAGTGTTGTGAACATGTGTGCTATGCAGGGTAGTCAGCATTACTGGGAGACGAGAAGAGCAGAGGCTAAAGCTTTTGAGGACGCTGCGTGGCAGATTCATCATCACCAGAACAGGCATGCAGTCAATCGGTATGCCACAGTGTGGCGTGTGGCGCGCATCATGGCAGAGATTGAGAACCATGATTTTAGGAGGGGGGAGAAGGCGCCTCACCACATAGCACCTTGGGCAAGAGCTGAGGTGAGCACTCACTGCTGATGCTATTAGGCGATGCAAGGCAATTTTTTGGAGTATAGTTACATGCTTGGGAAATCATAATGTTGTATTAGGCATTATGCACTTTGTCAGCAATGCTTAGGACACCAGGCTTCATTACATCCGAAAAGTGTTTCCCTGTACTACTTCTGAATTCACAGGTCATATTTTCAAAAGAATTTGATGAATTCAACGATTACATCCGAGAAAATATTGATGATATGACTAAGAGGCTTCCCAAGGAGGTGGGCTGAATCTGGTTTTCACATACAGTTTTAGTGACTTGTATGCACCAGCGTTGCATGGATATTGACTTTTATGCACCAATGTTGCATGGATATTGACTTGCATGCACCAGTAGTGCTGCATGGATAGTGACTTGCATGCACCAGTAGTGCTGCATGGATAGTGACTTGCATGCACCAGTAGTGCTGCATGGATAGTGACTTGCATGCACCAGTAGTGCTGCATGGATAGTGACTTGCATGCACCAGTAGTGTTGCATGGATAATGACTTGCATGCACCAGTAGTGCTGCATGGATAGTGACTTGCATGCACCAGTAGTGCTGCATAGATAGTGACTTGCATGCACCAGTAGTGCTGCATGGATTGTATGCTTCCCTGAATGAAAGTGCATAGTCAGCATACCTTCAGATAAATCAGTGTATGGCTGACCTGATCTTCATACATTGTCTCATTGAGATGTCAAGTACATGTTATTGCTGTGTATTCTGCTGGGCGCAGGCGGAGGAGGAGCAGCTGGATATTCTGGACGATGCTTTGTTCCTACTCAGTCGTGACGATGACAACAACGCCCTTAACAGAAAGGTGGACCAGCAAACAGAGGACCACATCTTAGTGGAGAAGTACTTAGATAACATCCTTCCAGGTGAGGAAGCTGTTACAGAAGAGAATCTTCAGTTCTCTTGTGACTACAACAAATAGAGTCAGAACGCTCATCAGCATTAGACAAAATGCATATTGCATTATATCAATTTTGCATCAGCATTTAGGATATGCTTGTTATATAGTAACACATTTGTTGTCGCGTTTTTAGCCTCCTCCATGCCCTTTTGTCAGGTGTGACCCTCTCCTCTCTGTCTGAGGCTTACGCCGATGAAATCTTTCTGGAGGATGAGGATGAGGTTGGGGATGACCTGTTAGCAGTTAACGACGGAAAAGAAGGTGGTGAGGAGGGTGCAGCTGGTGAGGCACCTAAGAAGAAGCGAGGCAGGCCGAAGAAAGTGGATTGAAATCCTATTTGTTTTGGACACCATGCTTGATGAATGTCAGTTTGCCTCCACTGAGCAAGTCATCTTAGCAGCTATATATGGCTCTAGCTCTAGCAAGGGATTCAAAGTTCAATAGTGCAAGGATTCCAACTCATGTGGCCGCATCATAACATGTGTTCAAGTAGGTACTTCGATAAGATTTATAACATCTATTAATTTTGTTTATCTTTTGCGCATTCAGTGCTCGAACATTCTTCAATCAGACTACAAAATCGTATTTTTAAAATAATGGTGATGTTAAGCAGTAGGTAGTACTCAGAAATTTTTTATGCACTACACGATGTTTGGAGGTCTAGAGGGTATTCCCAGTCTTGACCAGGTTCGCAGCAACTCAAAACGCTTCCAATGCATCCCTTCTACATCCTTTGGATCAGCAGAGCTGCTGGTTGCAAATAACTCAGCCAGTGCAATGTCCACTTGCTGGATCTGAAGCTCCAGTGCATCCCCAGCAGACTCCTTACCAGCCGCCTTCTCCTGCTCTAGGTTTACAAACACACTCTGCTTCAGCAGACTCTTAGCTGCTGCACGGCACTTCTCTGCCAGCCAGCGTGCATCTACAGCTCCAGGCGGCATGCCCCCTGAGGCAGCACGGCCCCCCGCTGCAGCCTTGGCAGCAGCCTCCTCCTTCAGCCGCTCCTGTTCTTGCACTCTCAAGTCGTAATCTTCATGTACAGCTTGCAAACGTACAGCCAGAGCTTCAGACACTCCTCGCAGCATTTGCCTCATAGAGTGCTTCAGAAGTACTCGTTCTGCAAGTACAAACACAAGCAACATCAAAACAATGATCTCCCACTGAATAAGCCCAATAACGACATGAACAAAAGTTGGCTCATGAACTTTAAACACTGCTCATCACATTTACTCATTTGCTCAGAACCTCTAACTCACATCTCATACTGACGTCACCAAGTACCAGAAAGCCTATCCCTAAACTGCACACCCCATCACTGCAAAAGCCTATACACTTCCATGTTTCTAGTCACACTACATAAGCCTTTACACCTCAATGCTTCCTAGTTATACAGTATCTTTTATCCTGCTTCTTGTCCTCCAACTAAAAACACTTTGCACATCTCACCATCAGTTGGGACCCTCATCCCCAACTCAGCAGCCTCTACTCTCTTCAGCAGGGCCTCTGCTGCTGCTGCATAAGGAAGATCAGGCAATGGCAGAGATAAGGGCGTGGTACCTCGTTCCCCGGTAGAAGGAGTCAGAGGCTGGCTCTGAAGGGCCACTTCTTGACTGCTGGAGATCCTTCCAAGCTCTTGGATCAACAATCGGAGATTACTGACACTACAATCCCAGGCCTCTGGCAGAGGCGAAGGTTGTGGTGCTGTAGGAGGTCGAGAGTCCTTCTTTCCACCTGAAATCAACAGCAAACAAAGAAGACATCGAAGATCCATCATTTGAGCAAGGAATGCGCTGTAGAGGCAAATGGTGGGAGCAATGTGTGTAAAAAATCCTTGAAGGCGCAGCTTTGATGCTTGCTGCAACTTGTACTGTGAATCCAGTAGACAGCACTTTTGATCTTGGACAAGGCCTTAAGGTTTCGCTTGATCATCATCCATTACTTATCCAGAATACGCATTCTCTAGGCACTTATATGTAACAAACAAAGATTCATTCTTTATCCCTGTAATCAACATATCTTGAAAGTACTCACCCTTCTTCTTGGCATTGAGGTCTTCTGCAGGGGGCTGCATTGCCAGCAAGGTCTGCTGCACCACATCAGCATACACACATTTCAGCGCCTCTAAGGACTGAGGGCTGTAGAACAGTGGGGGGGTAGCGTCGGCATTCATACGATCAAAGGCTTCATTGTCTGCCTCTTGCTCCTGTGAGAGTGGTGTTGGCCGTTGAGCTGGAGCAGGTGCAGGCTCGATATTCCGCAGCACTCTCTCAAGCGCTGCCTGTACCTGCGCACACCCATTTATGCTGATCTTGTCAATGATTGTGGTGATTTGAGTACCTGAATACTTGGTGATTGATGATGAGTAATTTGCATCATGCCAAGTAGTTCTGCAACCAAGCAGCCTTCTTGTGCTTTAATCAAATATACCATAGCAATGAGAGCATGGCCTCATGCATGAGCATGAGCATTTTCCAACTCGAGAAGTGAAGAGGCAAGCAGAGGAATTCACTACGCCACTTCAATGTATTCTCTGTACTCTACCTTCTTCATCTTCTCTTTCTGTTTCATGTCTTCATCCAGAGCAGCTCGCTCCACTCCAGTACCATCTTCTGGCATGCAGACACCCCGTGCTGTGATAGTCAATGGCCTCCAATCAAGCAGCAAGGGAGTAGTGGACAAGGTCCACTGCTGAGAGAAGGATCCTGTAAAAATAGCAACAAGATCAACATCAGCAGCAGCATGCTTGAGTGCTGATTAAAGGGTCTGTTTACAGCAACATAAAAGCATCAACAGCACCATCATGATGTTCAGAAAAAAGACTTTCAGAGTAAACTTTGTCTACAGTATGTGATGTACTGTATCTGCATCATGGAAAAAACGGTCAGGCTTTTAGTCCTTATGTCCTCATGACATTAGTTAGATGATGAGCACTCTGGTGATGTACAACAGAATTTAGGGTTAAGAACAGATAGCATAGATGTATGAACTTAAGCTAAAATTGATAGCCTTGGCTGATACTAAACCCACCTGGTCTGGTCTGTCTGAAGACCACTTTGAACTCCTCAGTGGCACCAGGGAGTAATATACCAGAGGATTTGCTGAGGCTGAACCCTGAACCTGGCGGTAATCCCCCCACACAGATGCTTGCAGCAGAGGTGGAGTGTGCCACTGGCTGTTGTACCCAGGTGTAGTACACTGCAGCTGTACCAACATGAGTCATAGTGAAGGATGCCATGGTAGTGGTAGGGGAGGTGTCTGTGGTGGGTAAGAGGGTGGGGGGTTGAGCAGTGGCAGACGTGCTAAGCTCAAGCTGGGTGTGAGAGAGCCGTAGGTGAGGGCCGGGCTGAGGCCCGGCAGCAGCAGCAGCTGCAGCTGCTGCCCGCTCCTGTACCTGCTGCTCCGCTAGCTCCGCTCTGCACTTCTCTTCGATGGACCTCCTCACCTCCTGAGTTATTGTATGGCCAGGTTGGATGGTCAGGTTACAGACAAACAAGTAAGTATACTACTTGAGAGTGTGGTCAATATCAGCACATGGTCAGTCACAGTACCACCTTGTACATGAGACCTGCTGAGGTGACCAATGCTTGCACCCACCAAGTAAGGCATATTCATCCTGATACCACCTTGTCCATCAGACCTCTAGGATATAGGTGACCACTCATATTACCCACCATGTATGCCTCATAGGAGATAGGTGACCACTCATATTACCCACCATGTATGCCTCATAGGAGATAGGTGACCACTCATATTACCCACCATGTATGCCTCATAGGAGATAGGTGACCACTCATATTACCCACCATGTATGCCTCATAAGCTACCAGGTCTGTTCCTGCCAGCTGCTGTTCAACCTCCGACAGGGTGACTGGAGCATAGGCCAGGTCCTCCAGTTGAGTCTCCAGTGCTTGGCCCTTGAGAACTAGAGCCATTAGGTCAGGATCATGAGGGTACAGCTTGCGGATGTTCCTTCAAGTGAGAAGAAGATCAAGTCGGGATCATGAGGGTACAGCTTGCGGATGTTCCTTCAATTGAGAAGAAGATCAACTTGGGATCATTAGTGTGCACTCAACACTATACACTGAGTTTCTGTCATAGAAAGTCTATGAATTCATGTGATCTATAATATAAACACAACATTCTTATTGCACTGCTCTTTGTCATGCTGTGTCCTAGGCTGTTGGCATGCCCTTACCTGGCATACTGCTCTGTCCTAGGCTGTTGGCATGCCCTTACCTGGCATACTGCTCTGTCCTAGGCTGTTGGCATGCCCTTACCTGGCATACTGCTGTGTCCTAGGCTGTTGGCATGCCCTTACCTGGCATACTGCTGTGTCCTAGGCTGTTGGCATGCCCTTACCTGGCATACTGCTCTGTCCTAGACTTCAACCAGTCGCTGTGCTGCCAGTCTCTGTTCCTGAGAGTCAAGCTACGGCCGCTTCCTTTTGTGAGTCCAGGGCCCGTCAGCTTTGAGAGGGAGGAGGCGTTGCCTACTGGGAGCATGACGCTGGCAGCATCAGGCAGTACAGAGGAGGTGATGGAGGTGGAGCGCTTTGTGCTCAGGCTAGGGAGCTGCTGCTTGAGACTGTTTGTGAAGAGTGTTGAAGTAGGAGGGGCCATATTAGGAGGGTCTAGGGGCCTGCCCACCCTCATCAAATTATCATGGGGCCTGTAGAGTAAATGACGCTTATTAGAATTTACAAGGTAGCGATAGCAGTTCTCCTTCCCAACTAGAACTGCAGATCAGGTCAGGTCTGGTCACAAGAGGATCATAGCTCAGCAACATAGCTGTTGACATAATTGACATTACTCCCTTGTGACATAGTTGACATTACTCCCTTGTGACATAGTTGACATTACTCCCTTGTGGCATAGTTGACATTACTCCCTTGTGACATAGTTGACATTACTCCCTTGTGACATACAATGTGTGGTCTACATTTCAAACTCCTGTCAAACCCCTTTCCTCACTTGTCAGCTGGATTTTCCCTAATGACTGCAGACAGCCCAGAGAACATGCCTCCTACTGGCACCACTCTCTCCCATGCATCACGCAGGCTCATGCTCCATGCATCCTCTCCACCCATGCGATCATTAATTGGCTTTGCCCTCTCCAGTGCATCAATTGCCTCCACTTGCTGTCTCCACTCAGCACCTGATAAGGGATGACAGGCACTGTTACTCTAAACATGAGTATGACAGCTTCAAGCAGCACAACATTCAGCTTGGGGTGATATTCGTACTTTATGCACTAAAGAACACACTAATTGAGACCTTTAAACAAAATACCTTTTACACCTTATTACACTTCCTTGACCTGTAAGACTTCCCTGGAACTGCTAGATACACATGGAGGGGGTGTAACTAAAATCGATACATTGTGCGTAATTGTGACAGCATGTAGAGTACTCATTCATTACTAGGCTATTGTGTCCAGGTACATAACAGCAACCTTCCTCTACCTCTTTGCATGGTGACCTCAAAGTCAGGCCTCTGCGTTCGTTGTGCGAGCTGCAACACATTCTCGGACCACTCTTTCTCCGCTTGCTCAAATCGTGCCAGCTTCCGCGGCTCAGATCCATCCTTTATGGCCTCAGTCAAAGTTTTACCAAAAGTTCCAAGTCCGGATGCGCCAGTCACACCCTTTGCGAGGGAGGGAAGGGCATTTTTGTTGCTAAATTTTGAGGAAATAGAGGCTGCTACAGGCGTGGCCACTGCTGCTAGTTTAGCTTGTCTGGATGTGTGGATGTTCATTAGCTGAGACTTGTACTGTTCCCTGAGGCATACAGCACCACAATAGCAATCATCCTCGAGAAAGCCTAATGTTGAAGCAAGGAGTTGTGCCTTCGCAGACTGAATAAGGGGTACCGACATATTTAGCACTTAGAAAGCATGCCATAATTTGTAAGAGATACCTTGCACTTCGCACGCTTCTGTACGCCTTAATTATTGCTGCACCTCGGTCAGGGGAAATACTAGCGGCCTCCCAAATCTCGTGGGGAAATTCAGAAGAATCAGTGTTATCAACTGTGTCTAGTATGGGTGGAGGTGGAGGTAGAGTTACTTCCGCGAGTTTCTGTTCGAACTCTTGAAAATCACCAAGTACTTGATATCCTTTCAGATGATTCACAGGCTGCACTGTCGCTTGCCTGAAGCTTTGAATCATTTTTATATTTCGGAAATTAACGAAAGAGTGCGCTAATACACCCTAAGCTTGTGTTCATTGATTAAACCATCGAGTCGGTAAATATTACGACTCTCTCTTATATAATTGCTGCTTCAATCCAATGTAGCGGCAAATACAGAATTGTCGAAGACTGAAGTACAGTCAGTACATTCATTGTTGTTCATACCTGCCTACTTCATCACACTCAAATTTTTGGAGGTTTACAGTTACGATGAGTTTAATGAATTTAAAAAAAGAACTTAGTGCTGTGATGCACCAGAGGGACATCTTGGAACAGGAGGCAAAGTTGATATCTGAGAGGCTCCAAGGGCCGGGAATGCCAGGATTATCAAGTAGCTTACTTGACAAAGAGGTGAGGACGATACAATTTTTCCAACATAGATCCACTACTCTAATTCCTGGCTTCTGCCTACCCCTGTTCTCAAAAATTTTGAGTGTCATGTCTGAAACATTTATCATGTAAATGTATATTAAGGGCTGTATATTTAGGTATGGGCCATTTATGCAAGATCATTTTAGTGATAATATTGAGTAATGTTCCATTGATAGCCAGCAGGGATTCCCCAGGGCTGATATTGACGTAGCAGCAGTAAGGAGCGACCGTCACCGCTTGGTTTGTCTGAGCAATGACCATCAAGCATTGTCCCTAAAGCTGGAGCAACTTATTTCCCAGTTGCATGCAGCTGCTTGGTGAGTTCTAAGGTACAACTAGATAGAATAATTCTGGCTTCTGCTCTAGACACCCCATCATCCCTTGTTATTCGGCATGAGACACCCCATCATCCCTTGTCATTAGACTTTTGTTCCTTCATCAAAACTCTCCGGGTTAGTGCTTCACTCTGCAAGCACTTCAGGTTCTATCAATCCTCAAAGGCTGTATGATCATCTTTTATCAAGGCTTGATGTACAATCATCACAGCATTGTGACCTGTACCTGGCAAGGTCACACATACTATGTTTATGTACCTGGTAAGGTCACAAAAACTCACACATACTATATTTATGACTCTGCAGTGAAGCTAAAGCCCAAGATGCCTCAGAATTAAGTAGCCAGTGTGGAGGTACTAACTCGAGCCTCATGCCACTTACAAGGGCCTTGGATGAAGATCCAGCAGTACACTCCTCACTTCAACCACCCCAAGATCCAGCAGTACACTCCTCACCTCAACCACCCCATGCTGCTGAGACTACTACTGCTGAATCCAGTGCATCTAAGGATGCTGAAACACTGACACAAGGTCCTTCGGCTTCAATTCAGCCCCTTTTATCAACTAAGGGTGCCAATTTAGAGGAATCGACACCTGTGGCTATGACTCCCTTTGCTGTGGTGGATGAGATCTCAGCGGAGTCTCCAGCTTCTTCCGCTGGATTGCAGGTATGTAAGTGGATTCTAAGGTTTGCATGCAAGTGATGAATGTGCATGACTTTTTTCCATGGTGTGTGTAGTGCATATGATTTGAGTGCCCATGTTGGATACAATCTGTTCATGAGCATGTGTGCAAGCTTTCCTATCTGTTCATGAGCATGTGTGCAAGCTTTCCTATCTCTTCATGAGCATGTGTGCAAGCTTTCCTATCTGTTCATGAGCATGTGTGCAAGCTTTCCTACAACTTTCAAGGTTTAGTTGGATCCCTGCAAGTATACATAGCTATGTAACCTATGCCTTAGTGTTGTAAGGAATCAGAATGAAGCTGCCTTGCTGTCTCGTGACATTACCCCTCCACCCCCCAATCCCAATGAGAGTGCCTATTGCATGAGCTCTTCTTACAACCATTCTGTTTTTTTCTCTGTCATGCTAGGTTGGAGATAGGCTGTGTGACTTTGGAGGCATAAATACAAATGGGTCATTAGAGGAGCTGCAGGGCGGCATTCTGCAGAGAGTAGGACAGGTGAGAACCTTCATCAGGTAGGACAGGTGTGAACCTTCATCAGGTAGGACAGGTGAGAACCTTCATCAGGTAGGACAGGTGTGAACCTTCATCAGGTAGGACAGGTGAGAACCTTCATCAGGTAGGACAGGTGAGAACCTTCATCAGGTAGGACAGGTGTGAACCTTCATCAGGTAGGACAGGTGTGAACCTTCATCAGGTAGGACAGGTGAGAACCTTCATCAGGTAGGACAGGTGAGAACCTTCATCAGGTAGGACAGGTGAGAACCTTCATCAGGTAGGACAGGTGAGAACCTTCATCAGGTAGGACAGGTGAGAACCTTCATCAGGTAGGCCAGATTTATCGACATTTCTTGTAAAGAATATCTAGAAAAGTCGTTGGTACAGATCATTGAAGGTAGTACATAATAAGACAGTACATCATGTTGCTGACATGTTGAAGCTCCTGTCTTACGTCATTCCTCATTTTGTAGCTGGTGGCAATGAGTGATGGGAGGGCTATCCCACTGACTGTCTTGCGACTGGGGCTGCCAGTGAGGGTGGAGGTCACTCCTCGAAGGTGGAAGGGGAGGGGGCTGCTTGGGTGAGTCATGTGCTAATTTTCAAGGCAATTGTAACTGGGCCAATTAGCTGTTCCAATACTTTTGCATATGCTACATGGACTTCACAACCACTCCTTTCAGGTAGAGCAAACTTGAAGGTTTTCCCTCTTGTGCTGATGCAGATGCCATTTACAGCCTACTTAACTGATGATATTTCATCCAGAAAAAAAACATTTTGTAGTATAGCAAAACTTTCTCTGCTAATCATTTCCTTCCTTACGACTGAATACTCTGCAGTACAGTGCTAGTAACCTCATGATAATTTCAACGTGCAATTTTTCAAAAATAATATGCATTTGTTTCAAATGTCCTCAAGACTACAGATTAATCCTCCAAGTTGCCCATGTTCCCAATGCTTCCGCTGTTGCGTAGAACTCCCTGAAAGCAAATAAAAAAAGGACACGAACATCACTGCCATCATGATACAAGCTAGAACAGAAATCTGCAGCTTTCAAGCATATCTCATTTGTGCACAAGAGGAGTGAAGAAAAGAGTAACAGCATGGCCCTGCAAAGTCAGTTCCTCTATAGTTCAGTACGCTGGTGAGGGTGCATACCGTGCTCTTGTCATTGACGGCCACGATCTTGATGCAGAAGTCCTCTTGTACTCTCTGTACAACCACCACATGGTCCCCACCCCGTACTAGGCCTAGCCTTGATGCAGACTGGATTGCATCTTCAAGCAGCTGCTCCCCATTAGGAGAAGGAGCTGCCAAGAAGGGGAGCAAGCCTCGGCAGATGAGAGACTGTCTGGCAAAGGCCCTGGAGGAAGGACCGTTACTTTATGTATTAAGGAATTATGCATTTTTATCATTGCATGAACTTAAGGATAGAGCAGAGGGCGGGTCGTGAGTGTTATATGAAGACATAAATATATCGTGAGACGACTATGAAGAACCTTAATTGACATCGGTTTTCAATGCCTTCAAGGATTCAGAATTGTTTCATTTAAGCACTCCATCGTTATTTACTGATCTCAAGTACATGGAGTCACTGACCTTCCTTCCAGCTTCCACTTCAGGCCATCGCTGACCAGGTGGGGCACCACCATTGTCAGGATGGGCATGGGTGGACGGTACTTTGCCACAAGCTCAGCAGTTTGGCCGGTGTGGGTGTACACAACAATCAACTTTGCTTGAACCTGAAGTGAGAGATGTGAGGAAGACATGAAACAATCATGTTGTATATCATTCGATGCACGATTATGAAGAAACATGATATTGATGATCTTCTGATGTCAAAGTGACCCATGCTGCAAAGCAGAGACAAAGTAGTTGCTTTCTGCCATGCAAATGCTGTCTTGTGTTGAGATCTCCAGTCTAAGAGATAATAGCTCTGCTAAATAATGTAAGGCCCCGATAAATAATAATGCGAAGTCCTGACATGCTTGACTCAATACATTGCCACACTTCCTGACATGCCTGACTCAATACATTGCCACACTTCCTGACATGCCTGACTCAATACATTGCAGTACTTCCTGACATGCCTGACTCAATACATTGCCACACTTCCTGACATGCCTGACTCAATACATTGCAGTACTTCCTGACATGCCTGACTCAATACATTGCCACACTTCCTGACATGCCTGACTCAATACATTGCCACACTTCCTGACATGCCTGACTCAATACATTGCAGTACTTCCTGACATGCCTGACTCAATATTGTCACACTTCCAAAGAATGGCAGCATACAATTCTAGTTGCTGACCTTGTCAGCGGCCCTCACGGCAGAGGAGGCAATTGCTTCCAGCTTAGAAAGATAAGGAGTCTTGTTGACGGGACTCTGTTGGTGTGCCTGAGCTGCAGTCATACCCTGTGATGTGGAGGTTAAGGGAATGAGGTCTGATACCTTTGTATGCGAAGGTATGCTAAAGAGCTGCAGTCAAACCCTGTGATGTGGAGGTCAGCAGCGGCATGATGATCAAAGACGACTGATAGCTTTTGAGCACACTACAAATGGCTGTGACAGGGAACACAGCTGAGAGCCTCACCACTAGGTTTGCATGGGAGGCTGCCATGCTGTACTTGGCCATTGCATGGACAGCTGTGGAAAATGAGCCACGTTTGTTCATAGATGCTGATCTAAAACCGGGACCATCTTGCGGGACACCGTTGATCAACTGCAAGGAAGGCAACACAAGAAAGGGACTCTAAGAAAAAGCCCTAGTGATAAAGCTTCATGGTCTGTGTAACTTGCATCAGAAACTGAGTAAGAAAGCAAAGATTATCCAATTAATGTAGAAATACTTGGACAAATACAAAGAGCCTGCTGCTGTTCACAAATATACCTAAACTGAAATGGACATGGAAAGCTACCATTCCAAGTCAGGTACCGTAGTGGCTGATTATGTTACATTCAGGTTTGCTTTATATCATGTCATGTAGATGAGCCCACCATCTGAGTTGCAATGGACTCATTGGGCTCTTCAGGGAGTTCATGCACTTTGTGTCCTCCATTGTGCATCTCCTCCACAGCTTCCCATGCAGCTTCCATCAAATACTCGTAGTGTGAGGAGTGATCAAACACTGATTCAGCAGCCCTACAGATGAGAGGCAAGAAGATGAAGATGAAGGTATGAACTCAGACTGGCCAGAATGAAAGCTTGATCATGATCATCTTCCTTTAAATATACCTCGAGATGTACAATGGTTCAGGAACAAGCCCCATATTCTGGGAGACTAATTAAAAAGTCTACAAAATAACTAAGACCACACAGACAGCTAGTTCATGTTGAATGTTTTTGATCACCTGCAAATAGATGCCACTGTCTTGATAGTCTCAACTGGGTACTTGCCACGCAGCGTCTCTGCACATGAGTTCAGGATCACGTGATGATGAAATATTCGTCATCCTTCATGAATTATAACAGTCTGCAAAGCCAAGATATTCGAATGAAGCAACAGACAGAATCGTTAGAGGGTGTAGGGTTTGTCTTTAGCTTCATATTTCTATTATTGATTGCTAGGACGTAGTACTCACAAGGCACGCGCTGTCCTTCACACTGACCCTCCCCTCCCTAGCCTCACCTGCACCCAGGAGGATACCGTCCACTCCATCCAGCACAGCATTGGCAACATCTGTGGCTTCTGCTCTGGTGGGACGAGGTGTGTTTACCATGGTATCAACCACTCTGGTAATCACAATTGGCTTGCCAACCAGATTGCATGCCTGAAGAATGGTGGGGCAAGCATGATTCATGCATGAGTGAAGTTCTCTTGTCTGTCCACTCTGAATACCAATTGATATGTTTTTGCATACTTCAGGCAGCTGAATGGTCACTTGTGAGCTTTCAATCATAGATAAGGATGTGGACAATCCAATCTGAACCTGGATGACAGTCTTCTGCACAAGAGCCATTTTCTCAGGGTCACAGTCCAAGCCCAGGTTACCACGGCTGAAGATGATGCCATCTGCCTCGCTGAGGATGCCCTGAAGATGTACGATAACTTGACATCAGCAAGTACATGTACTGCTTATCCTTGCGTTTGACATGTTTTCAAATAATGCCCTCATTCAGCAGAATACTAGTAGCAGGAAGTGGGATCACATTAGGATGAGAGGATTTTAAGCCTACACTCCTACCTGGAAATTCAACAGAGACTGCCGTGTCTCGATCTTGGCCAGAATCTTTGTGTTTACCAGGCCAATGGATTGAAGGAATCTGCAGAGGTACAGTTTTGTATCTCACAACTTATTTATAATGAGCATATGGAGCTTGTTTTTTAACAGGGGAAGGGATGAACACCTTGAAATCGGTTTCAAAACAGTACATCATTGACAACAGCCTTAGGCATTCAACCCTAAGCCATGGGTAAGGCGATATGTCATAATTTGATCCCTAAAACAACAAAGCTAACATACTTACTCTCTAGCGTCAATCACGTCTTGTGCACATCGTGCGTAGCTCAGGTTAATGAAATCAATCTCAAATTCTGACGCTAAATCAGTGATGCAGTGCTTGTCCCAATCAGAAAGCACCGGTAGCTCATTCTGTGCAAAATGTGAACAGCATTTATCAGAAATGTTGTGGCGTTGACCAGAATTCAACATAGAATTAAAAATATTTGACAAGAGCATGCGATCTTGTAAAGATACATGAACATGAAATGCTGCCTGGTGCAACATAATGGTCTTGAAGTCATGGACCCAAATATTTTCAAAGAAGTTTCTCACAGAGTCTCTCATTAGTTATGTCATAGACCACAACATTTTCCTGATCTGGGTTTCTAGCAGATCTCCCATTTTACACATCAACTTCATTCATGTAAAATTACATTCCACTCAAGTGAGCTGTGCACCACTCCAACCAGCAATAACAAGGTAATTATGGCTCACCTGTGAAAAACGCATCAAGCTCACTCACCTGCACATTGCTGAGGCCGTCTCCTCTGGATCTCTCAGCATGGAACACACAAAGAAGGCCCTCCAGGACAGAAGCATTCTGTGATGGAAAGAATGTTTTCAATACAACTCTTCGCTCTGGACAAGTGGAGGCAACAAGATTGTTCAAGAAGACCAAAGTCGCAAATGCTTCAAAAGCAGCAGTGTAATGCTAGGAGTGCACTAAACAGACAGAGTTGGCTGCTCATCATAAAAAATTGAAACAGTATGTAAAAAATCTGTCTCTCTTGACAATTTCTTTGAAAGTATGTATGCCCTTAAGGGACTGGCAGGAGGCCCACAGAATCCATCTTTCATGACAACAGATATTTCAAGCCTTGTCTAGCCAGACCTGGGCAATGCAGTGGACCTCCTCTCCCTTCACTGACCTGGGCAATGCAGTGGACCTCCTCTCCCTTCACTGACTCCACTTGCAGGTACAAGGAGCTGGACTCCCCTCCAGAGGCAAGGTATCTGGCAATGTATACAGTGTCTCCTGGCTGAGCCATGGCTGTGAACTTGGGGTACATGATCGGCAATGTCCTGTCATACACACCAGACGTTCAAGGGGATCTCAAGGCAGGAACAACAGAGAAAAAAGAAAGATATTCTGGATAAAAATCACAATAGAAAAGAATATCATATATTGAGTTGGGAGCATTGAGACTAAGAACCAGAAAACGTACCTTCAGAACCATCCTTCACAGCAGTACGCAGGCAATACTGACATGTAACTCATATGCTAGTCAAACCTCACTTCTCATCAGCAACAGCATCCTCCTTGGTGGTAATGATCAACTTCTGTCCCGTTGCGACCTCGTTGCGACCTAGCACCCAGGGGTAGCCCTGATCATTGGCTTGCCACTGCAGGAACGGTTGAATGAGTCAGCAGTCTAGAAGCTATCATGACTCATCAGATCATGAATGGACACTAGTTATTACTGGTGGTGCTTTCAAATTGTGCATGTATCCTGACCACAGTATAAATGTCTACTCTACATGCATGGGCATATAACTATATGCCCATTCTCACATGATACATGTCATGACGCAATATTGAGGTATCACAGTATGCTGGCAATGCCTCAAGTTTTGCATTACAAGAACCATGTAGTAGGGACAATCGACAATCTACAATCTGAGATAGGGCGATGACTCTATGAAGCTTAAGACGTGAGTTTTTCATCCCCTGCATATAACTGACTTCAGCCAATCAACTGTTGGATGTAGCCCTCGCAGCTTCAGGCCTGGGTGCTTAGGATGGAAACCCTACCTGACCACGGATCATGAGCTCCCTCCCCATTGTGTCTACAGCAATACCACACAAGCGCCTAGTCCGCTTCATAGCCTCCTGCGCAGGGTGATTCTCTTGAAGGTAATTTTTTGGAGCTGGGGCTTTGCATGGACACAGTCATTTGTATGTACACTAACGGCATCTGTAAATAACGATAAGCGGACCTGAAGTAGGCTGAGAGAGTTACGATGGTACTCAAGGGGTCCCCAGGTCAGATCGACACGGCTGCAGACCATGCCGTGCTCAAGAAGTTGCGACAGAATGTCAACATCGTGTATGCTAGGTCCCATAGTGGTCATAATCTTTGTACCTACAAGCGTCGTCCATGATTGCGCTTTTGAAGGGCGTTTTGCAGCGGAAGATAAGATTCGATCATCAACACATCACAACGATGCATTGCATTTAAATATCTTCATTTTTGGCGAAGAAAGCACAGTAACTTATGTGAGCACAAATTGGCAAAGTAGGCTGGGTCCCATCAAGCCATAGACTCATCGAAAACGCATGCAGACCTGTAAAAACTCCATCATCTATAGATGGATCCAACACCGATGTGAGGTCCAAGTTCTTAAACCAATGTGTCTTAGCCTTCGCAGAGGAGATGCCAGCACCCCCCGAAGATGAAGAGTAAGTTGGAGTTGGCATCTTGTGAAGAGGAAGGGGGAAATGATTAGTTTACTGTTGTTCGTAGGCGTTAATGTTGGTAACTGATTTCTAGTTGCGTAGCTAGTACGGCGAATGCATGTATTAAGTGGCAATTTGTTTACGCCACAAAAAAAGATTTTTCTAATTGTTGATCTAACATCTATAACCTCCTGAACTGTCTAAATTCAATGGGTATATTCGGCTTCTTGTTTGGTGACGCAAAACCAAAGCCTGAGACCTCCAGTCCTCAGCCTCCTATTGGTGCAGATGGAAAGCCAAAGAAAATTTGTTGTTCATGCCCTGATACCAAGGTAATGATAGAGAGTTACACATAATGTAACCTGCTCATCCTCTGTTGCTGCATAATGAACCTTACGTCCTTCTCCTACTAGAAACTTCGGGATGCCTGCATAGCTGAGAGAGGTAAGAGTTGAGCCTACTATTGCCATCACGCTGACAGCTGAGTTTCTATCCAATTATGCCCTTGAGATCTCCATAAAAATCGTAAGGAGTTGAACTTGTAGAGGGATCAGTTCGTTATGCTTTTTATGGGAGTAAATGCATAACGAACTGAACAGGTGCAATTATTTACTGCTCTAATCAATCTAAAACAGGGGAGGATCACGCATACTGCCAAGCCCTAATCAAGGCTCATAAGGCGTGTCTGAGGGTTGAGGGATTCAATGTAAGTGATGAGGTTTTATTTAACTTAGGTGAAGATCTCTTTAAGTGCACTGGTTACATGATTGAGAGTCAAGAAGGACTGATTGAGAATCAGGAAGGACGCATTCCTTCTTTGTAACAATAATCAGCAGAAGAGGACTGGATACTTGTGAGCCTAGGACTCTGGTAGTACAGCATTCCATGTTTTCATATATAAACAGTAGCATGCACTAGTAGCTATTATTAAGTCATTTATCTCAATACTGCAGGTTTGACAGGTCTGGGTCATATACAACAGTGTACAGCGGCTACAGCTAGCCTTGTCCGAGACAATTCACTGCACTTGTAAAGGTCGCCGCACCTAGTGTTAGCAGTTCCGCTCATTTTTGTCCCCTTACCCATGATACTGACTAGAAGATGCAACCCGGATCACATCTGTTCGTATCACACTGTTAATTGCAGTCACAATAAGGATTTAAAAACGCAAGGGCTTTGAAAGCTCTTGGCCATAGGAATAACAAGTTACTGGTGCAGTAGGTGCAGGAGTGCTAGTAGGGATTATTGCTTGTAGGAGTCAGAGCAGTTATAACTTGACACTACACATACAGTTATCAACTGAGGGTATTCAGACAACTATATAAACACCTGCGTGCAATGAACTTTTTAATATCTACCACAGTAGCCTTGAAACTCACAACCCAGATGTAATGTGGACACTGCTTACACTGCTACCTGTTCATGGAGAAATTACGTGTAAGTTGTGACAAAGGTGTCAAAGAAGCTGAGTCTATTACATCATATATAAAGGATTTGTAGTTCCCCCAGGAGTTTGACTTTTGGAAACTTATGATGAGTGTAACTAATGTGAAGCCGTTACACTCATAACTGAAGCCGATTTGTACTGAAGCCGAACCAGAGCCAAGGAATGACCATTGTAGCAATGTAGCAGATATCATGATTAGTCAGTGTAAAGATGAGGGCAGTGCGTCTACCAAGTTAGGCATGAACACTCGTTACATCACCTAGTAAAAGAATAATGTAGGTAGTGCAAAGGATGAATACATATTTTAAATACATATATTGTCATACCAATGCTCTCAGCGCTTAATTAGCACTTTAAGTAAGAAACAGAGACATTGGCACTGAAAAATAAGTCGTTCGAGGCAAAATTTGAATGAGATGTGCTCAGCTTTCAGGGAGAAGCAGAGTAAGACTGCAGATAGATAGGGTGGCAATCTGTATAAAAGAACAATGCTATCTGCCTATTCTGAATGGTGTAGGCACCTAGATGAATCCAAACAAAGCAAGGAGATGTCTCTCTTTTATCACAAATCATTTGGCAACGTCCGATTTATTTTCAGGGAATCTTCATTTTAATATTCTCCTTCAGGTTATCAAGGACATTAGGAAATTAAAAGGACAGTTGCAGTCCCTAAGCACTACATTATTACTGAGTTATCTCTTGCTGATGCTGTTCTGTGCTGACCTCGCGTCCCTCCTCAAGGAAGGAGGATGATACTATTTGTGTGAAAGGCCTAAGGTTGCATAAATCACTCATCTCCATCTCAGCACCAGCTGAAACGCCCTTCATTCCTTCTGTATCTTTCGTAGTGGAAGTAGTCGTCCTAACGAACATAGAACCTGCTGCTGCAGATGCCCATGCGGACTTGATACTATTTGTTAACGAAATCATTTTTCTGTAAATAAGATGATAAAATTAGGCACGGTCGTATCCTCAGTCAATGGTCTTAGAAAAGGAAGCGTCTTCACTCACCTTTTGAAAATACTACTTGTGACTATTAAAGAGTTAAGAATTTAGAATTTATAAGTCATAACAATGGATGACCATAGAATGAATGGAAATTGCATTCAGCATCACATAATCCCACACTTCAATGATGTTTCTGTGACAGCTGCAAACGACCATTCCGTATAGGAAATATTTTTTCAGCGTAGAAGAGATGACGGAATGCATGACGTACGATAATCATTCGTGACAGAGTTGAAATTTCTCTCTCTAACCTGTCCGCTGCTTTCTTTCATATCAGAAAAGACGACGAGAAGCCTGCATGCCTTAAATCTTCACGATCGAACTCAGATTTCAGGTTTGAAAATTTAACAACTCATCATGTGATGGGTGCAAACTTCTTCTCCTAACTTGTACATTATCACTGTCTTGATAATCATAATGCATCATTTCCTGGACCACAAAGTTTGACTGCTTTTTAATGTAGAGAATTTCTACCTCAGAGGTTAGTTTTCAAGGTAAGTTTACATCTAAGACCTTACCTCAGGTTAGGAATTCTCTAGCAGACTTTGGTATGGAAGGTATCTGAGGAACATGAACTTTTTTCTTGCACACAATGCATGTTTTCAATGCATGATCAAGTACTTTACTTGTGAGGAATGGTGATGAATGTGCAGTGCGTTGCAGAACACATTCTCATTAGCAGCAACCTAAACCATCATCCCATACAAAAAAAACCACAATGCCTTGGCCATCATGATTGAGGTTTTGGTTGCTTCCAAGTTGTGCAGGGTTGCTTGCCTGAAAGTGCAGCCAGCAAAATACCCAACTCTGGTCCAAAAGAGGTCAACAGAGGGGTCTCTGCTGGTGCCTCTGCCAGGCAAACCTTGCATCCGGCGATGAGACTCAAACGCCAGCTCAGCATCACAGGCTCTGCCTCTGCATCAACCAATACTCGCAGAGCTTCCTCTGCAGGTGGTTCAGGACTCACAGCTCATCCACTTCCCATGCCCTTGGATTGTACAGCTCCAGCTCCAAAGAAGCATGCTTTATGTCCTCTGGATGATCAGATAGTAGTGCATCAAGCAGTACAAACTGACAGTGATCTTGATGTTGGTTCAAGATTAGAGGTAAGAAGTACATTGCAATGGAGAGGACTACAGATTCTGTTATTACTAATGGAGAGGACTACAGATTCTGTTATAACTAATGGAGAGGACTACAGATTCTGTTATTACTAATGGAGAGAACTACAGACTCTGCTATTACTGCTTTACACACAAATGGAAAAAGGGCGTAAGGATCTGGCCCTTGCCTCCTGCGCCACAACATCTTGCATGCACATGTCCTTGAATCGTTGATAGTAACGTCCTGCTCTGTCCGACTGCAGCGCAGTGCAATAAGATTAAGGGATCATGAGGTTTTGTAGGATAGAAATGAATGAGCTGCGCAGAGCACTGTGTATTGTACCAATGTGCGGTGTAATTGGAAGATTTGTATCTTCTTTTTGTTAGCAGCTCATGCACAGTTTTTAAAATACTGCAGGTTTGATCTGCTTAATTCTGTCTTAATGCTGCAGGTTTGATCTGCTTAATTCTGTCTTAATGCTGCAGGTTGGATCTGCTCAATTCTGTTTTAACGAAGAGAAGGAGGGGATGCAGATGCAAATTCATGAATTGGAGGTATCTCTCCACAGGTGAAGACTTTTGCATCTCAGCAGAGGATAAAGAGTCTTCCCCACACTTCCCCACTCAGACTCGATGTGGTTTTATTTACATGAGGTTCAAAGTTTTGAAGAGAGAAGTAATGGAACACCCCCCCTGTGCTCCAATCAGGTGTCAAGAAGAATTGCAACAATGCCAGAAGAGAATGTCTGTTGCAAATATTACATCTGAAATATGCTCTAAGGTGAACACCTTTAGCTGAGAATAATACCACCACAAATGTGCATACATTTTACATAATTTGCAATATTTGGCAGCCTCTACCTTCAGTGCTGATATGTCAGGGCAGCAAAATCATCAATGTTGTCATTCTCTGGCTGTCTGTAGGCACTGTCAGATACTGTGTGCCAGAGCGCCAGGACCATGGACACGCTGCATGGTGTCGCTGAACCTTTGGCAGCGGCAGCAGTAGAGCTGCAGGCCCTGCAGCAGCAGCTGTGCCTGGCTCAGCAACAGCACAAGGAAGCGGTACAGCAACTCCATCAGCAGTCTGAGGAGTCCAAGTTGCGAGTACAGGAAGCGGTACAGCAACTCCATCAGCAGTCTGAGGAGTCCAAGTTGCGAGTACAGGAAGCACAAGCGCAGGTTGAGGGCTTGAGGAAGGAGTTACATGGAAGGTGTCTCTGACAGTCCCGTATTCTATCATGACAGGATCTGCAAGCTGACTGCTTCACAAGTGACTAATCAGAGTATTTGTGTGCAAATCTTGGATCTCCTGCTTATGTTACTCATTTGTGTGCAGATCTTGGATCTCCTGCTTATGTAACTCATTTGTGTGAATATTTGTATGGTTGAGCTACTGAAGCTGGACACTGGTATGCTGTCTGTAGGAAAGTAGAGGAAGGATCAGTGCAGCATGAGGTCAAGACAATGGCTCTTAAGATGAGGCAGCAGGTGAGAATGTGATGCGAGGACTGCTGTCAATACCCTTGATGAGGCAGCAGGTGAGAATGTGATGCGAGGACTGCTGTCAATACCCTTGATGAGGCAGCAGGAGAGAATGTGATGCGAGGACTGCTGTCAATACCCTTGATGAGGCAGCAGGTGAGAATGTGATGCGAGGACTGCTGTCAATACCCTTGATGAGGCAGCAGGTGAGAATGTGATGCGAGGACTGCTGTCAATACCCTTGATGAGGCAGCAGGTGAGAATGTGATGCGAGGACTGCTGTCAATACCCTTGATGAGGCAGCAGGTGATGATCAGCAGTCATGGCTGTCAAGAGATTGTCCCACTTCATGAACATCCTGAGGCTGCTCTGTCCCACTTCATGAACATCCTGAGGCTGCTCTTTCCCACTTCATGAACATCCTGAGGCTGCTCTGTCCCTCATGGTTTTGCTTCTTTTTGTAAAGCAGGAACACCAGTTGTCACAGCTGGTGAGGGAGGTGACAGAGCTGCACAGGAAGCTGAAAGAAGCTGAGAGCTGGGGGGCGCTGATGGAGTCTGAGGCCACCATGCAGCAGGAGCGGTGTAAAGCAGCTGAGGAGGTAGCTGAGGCCTCACAGCAGGAGGCTCAGATTGCAGGCTTGGAGGCGGAAGCTGTGCAGCGTGAGTCACAACAGCGTACTGACAATGCACTGGACCTGGCACGCACGAGGGGAAGGGATGCAGAGGAGGCTAGGGCTCATCTATCTGCTGCATTGCATGGGAGAAGGCAGGAGGAGATTCGTGTGTTGGAGTTGATTGAGGAGCTTCATGACCTGAGGATTGAAGTTGAGGTGCTGAGGAAACAGGATCAAGTAGGTTTGAGGCAAGCGATGGTTGGGGGTTTGGCTGATTTTGAAGTCAAGCCTGAGCTGCTGCGAAAGAAGCTGCACAGTGTCTGTCAAGGTGTTCAGGTCTGTCCTTATGATCTGACTATAGACCCTGACCAAGCAATATCATGTCAGCCCATCAGCCTCCATGCTCATGACATCCATGGCCAAGGCAAGGAGGCGAGCAGGTTTGGCTCAGAGCAGGCTCAGGGCTTGACTGCAAGCTTAGCAGCTTCTGAGGCTAGAGCTGTGGCTGCGGAGTCCGCTGCTTCTAGCCGTCAGGCGGAAGTGGAGCTGCTGCAGTCAACTCTGCAGCACTTGCGCAGAGAGGTTGGGAGCTTGAGGACGGCATTGGACTGCCTTCGGAGCCATGAGCACGAGGTGAATCAAACCTTTAACGTGATGATGAGGGTGCTGCTGCTGTTACATTTACAGTGCTTCATATGGTCTGTACTTCACAGGAATAATTGGATTCATGAGGTGGTGGCAGCATACCATGGATGTACACATATGTAGTGTTGTATGTCACTCTCTACCTAGGTCACTGACTTTGTCCTTACGATAAGCTGCACACATACTGATATACATTGCACATAATGTACATCTCATACAGAACCTTCCCTTCTGACAAACCTGCAGGAGGTGCTTTCCATTTGTGCATCCAGTTCCAACTTGTCACGTTGTGAGGCCCAATCAGCTGTAGTAGCAGAGGCAAAGGATGATCTGCCCTCCAATCAGCAATCTGATGGGAGTTATGTGATGTGTTTGAGGCAGCAGGAGATATCATCAACCTTACTATTACAAAGCACTACATCCTCCCAGTATGAGGCTCCAGTGCAAAACATCTGCCAAGAGCAGGCAGAAAGTCACAAGGCCATTCATGAGGTAAGAGCAGGCAGAAAGTCACAAGGCCATTCATGAGGTAAGAGCAGGCAGAAAGTCACAAGGCCATTCATGAGGTAAGAGCAGGCAGAAAGTCACAAGGCCATTCATGAGGTAAGAGCAGCAGGCAGAAAGTCACAATAAGGCCATTCATGAGGTAAGAGCTCTGACGTCCTCAAATCGACATTTCCACTTTATTTTTCAAGGACAGGATGGATATGACTCCATGCCATAAGACATGTCTACTTGTTGTAAGAGAGATCCATATTGCAACAGCTTGACTGTTGTAAGATAAACATAAGAACAAAGGAATTGCACTGTCCTGAAGGCAGTACTAATTCCACTGAAGTGTACTAAAGGCAGTAAGCTGACCACCGTCCATTTTCTGTTTGCAATCTTTTCTTAATTTGTTCAAAACATTGCCATCAAGTTGTTCAATTGCATGACTTCCAGGACACTTCATTTATTGAACTACAAAGAACAAGAGGACCCCAGAATGAATCTCAGGTGTGAGGACTAGTTACCCTTTCTTCCATTCACCTGGTAAGACTATATTTCCTTTTTTACTGTCTAGCCACGACCAACAGCATCAGCACGTCATAAAATATGATCCAAACCCACAAATGTTGTGAAAAGGCTACCTGCTTCATTTCTTCCATGATACGACCAGGCTGCACAAATCGACAAGCACCCCAAAAGGTGCCGTCGCCCGCTGGTTGGAGCTGTGAGGATAGCATGGGGACTCCTAAGGACTTCTACTGTTCTCGGGGTGCTAGCGGCGGGTTCAGTGGCAGCATCACGCACTCCTTTGGGGAGACGTTGTGTAGAGTATACTGAAGGTAGATGCAGGAGCTTAGCAGCTGAGCTAATGGGTAAAAAGAGGCAGCCATGTTGTCTTCCAGTGTCTTCAGCTGAACACAGTCAAGAGGGTTTAGAGGGTTCTACTCAAGTTGGAGAGGAAGCACAGCAGCTACATAATGCGGTGCCCCTTTGCTCTGGAATATTGGACAATGCAGGAGTCACAACATCTGCAACGACATGTGATAAAGAGTAGCAACTATCACAGGTTGAAGTCCTTGAAGCAGGTCATTGTCCTGATGGACAGCGAACATCTTAAGTGCACGTTTGAAGCGGAGACTTGAAAGAGGGAGCGATCAAATGTTAACCTGAATTCAGGTAGTTCAGGTCTTGCAGAAACATTAGAGAGATGAAAAATACGATTTTGAACACATCAGTAGACAGTGACCACGACGAGGGAAACTAGGAGGCGATATTTAATTAACGTGTAAAGGACATCATTACATACTAGTTAATTTACCACACGTAATGCAAGGCTGAGGTTCATCTTCATGGGTACAGCAACTCCTTTTTACTACTCAGGGCATCAAGGCAAGCAAGTGCAGTACATATGGCTAGCCACTTGCTAACACAATTCATTAGTAGCCATGATGGGGGTGATGATGATGGGGGTGATGACCCAGCAATACATCCTCGATGATGGCCTCTCTCTGCTCCTCTGCTATGACTGCAGCCACGTAAGCCTCTTCACGCCTCTCCTCGCGGATCTCAGCAGCCAGGTAAGGGTCGACGTACACAACTGGTGGTGGATAGGCATATACCCCTACAGAAGGGGCCGGGTACACAGCATATGGCTGAGGAGCTGGATGGTAGGCAGCAGGCGGTGGATAATAAGCAGGAGCTGATTGCACAGGATATGACCCTCCATATCCATGAGGTGGTGCTGAGTAGACAGGCTGAGGTGATGGAGCTGGGTACGGTTGTGGTGGGTAACCTGGCTGTGCAGCAGAAGGTGGGTATGAACCTGCTACTGGTGACCGTGCTGCTGGTGGGTAGCCCGGCTGTGCAGGAGGTGGGTATGAACCTGCTGCTGCTGGTGGGTAGCCCGGCTGTGCTGGAGGTGGATATGAACCTGCTGCTGCTGGTGGGTAGCCCGGCTGAGCTTGAGGTGGGTATGAACCTGCTACTGGTGGCCGTGCTGCTGGTGGGTAGCCCGGCTGTGCAGGAGGTGGGTATGAACCTGCTGCTGCTGGTGGGTAGCCCGGCTGTGCTGGAGGTGGATATGAACCTGCTGCTGCTGGTGGGTAGCCCGGCTGAGCTTGAGGTGGGTATGAACCTGCTACTGGTTACTGAGCCGCTGGAGGTGGGTATGAACCTGCTGCTGCTACTGGTTGCTGAGCCGCTGGAGGTGGAGCTGACGGCTGGTAGCTAGCAGGCGGTTGCTGGAGGTGGAGCTGACGGCTGGTAGCCAGCAGGCGGTTGCTGGAGGTGGAGCTGACGGCTGGTAGCTAGCAGGCGGTTGCTGGAGGTGGAGCTGACGGCTGGTAGCTAGCAGGCGGTTGCTGGAGGTGGAGCTGACGGCTGGTAGCTAGCAGGCGGTTGCTGCTGCTGTGGAGGATACCCACCGGCTGGAGGAGGATAAGAACCAGCTGCTGGTTGCTGAGGTGGATATCCTGATTGCGGGTTGTAAGGTTGTGAAGTAGCAGGGTAACCAGCTGCTTGCTGAGCTGGAGGGTATGAACCTGGCTGCTGCGGCTGAGGATAGGCAGGCTGCTGATATCCTTGAGGTGGCGCAGACTGAAACAATTAGGAATGCAAAGCAAGCAGTACAGAATTGTAAATGTCACAGTTTATTATTTGCTTTCTAAATTCTACATATGTACTGACAATCTTAAACCAGGCCGGTCCTTACCTATACATCACTAAAATAATAATATAAAATAATAATAAATCAGAATGCAAGGAAAATGCAATGTCTTCAGGAAGATATTATTACTTTCCAGAAGATATTACTTACCATGTCAGCTAACAGGGCTGAGGAGGCTCCTTGATCGTAATCTGATTTTATTGAGGTGAAAACCTAAAGCAAAAATCCCAGTCTACCTACTCAGAAATTGCTTACAGGCTGAAGTTATGACGCCTGCAAAATGGAGCAACTTATTTTCATAGGAATAAAACGGCAGTGCTACCTTTCTGAAAAATGCGTGTAATCATGTGAAAATAATACTGCGACAGTCCAGTGGACAAGCAGCGAGCTTACTTGATGCAGTCTTATGTAATACCTCGGAGGATGTTTGGACAAGACTTGGTATCTAAGAAGTGAGAGGCAAATGCCGGAATCAGATATATGTGCTCTGACGTTTGTCAATACGATTGCTTATAAGTATGGGAAGCTCGCTCCTGTACAGATCCGAGATTACGTAAAATATGTCAGAAAGCTCACAGAGGCGTGATACTTATAATTTACAACATATATAACATGAATTCACTATCTACGCATTGTATTTATTTGTAGCATCATGTGAATGAGATGAGGTCTGCGTAAATAGTTCAACTCTACCTAATAGGAGAACGGCATCTGCTTGAAACATTCAAAAATGCATGTAAGAGGGTACAGATAACAATGGTGCTGTAGTGTACAAGCGACGTGAACTTTGAACTATGCATGTAGATCTGGGATTCTCAAATGGACTCTATGCACGAAGACTACTTTCTATTAATCCCTGATGGAGTTCTCTGTAACATCCTCCTCCACGTCACTCTGTGTCAGCCTCTGCATGTAACCTTCAAGTTATTTACTGTATCAAAGCTGTTCAATGTAAAACTGATCAGGGTAATACAGTTCTAGTGAAAACTATTCAGTGCTCTTTAGATGCTAATTATAGGGACTTACTGGAGCTCTAATGGTAACTAAACAAACATTGTAATACCCAACAGCCTGCTTCTATTGAGATCCCAGATTCTTCATTAGGCATTATATAGCTGCAAGTTATAGGCACAATTTCTTACTCCTTTCCTTACAGATAATGCAATTCTGAGCCCAGGTTGTTGTGCAGGCCTTGCATTCAGCACCGTCCTTGATTCTGGACAAGGGATGCCACCAATGGGCTGATGACCGATGCTTGATTTCCCTGGCGAGAGTGTGCACTGGGAATTTTGACCTGAGGGAGCTGAGGATCACATTCTGCCACAAAATCTCATCTCAAGGACTTCAAGTAAGGGCATGATCCATTTGTGTGCCATTTCCCGTGTCTGTTCAACATGATGTACTTTGAAAAAAGTCCGTCAAATGCAGAGATTTTCTGCATCCTTGATCCTGATTTGATTACTAGAATTCATGGACGAAATGTTTAAGTTCCTCAGAGAGACCAGTCAGGAGACATCTTGTAAACCTTCTGGAACCTGAGCGTTCTGATTAATGATCATGAGATCATAGTTGTCCGTGTTGTTCGAAATTGTAGCAAAAGTCCTGGTAATTTCAATGACAACCATCGTTAACATGTTTTTACATATTTTGTCGTGTTCAATTGTCAGGCCTTCTTCAAAACCACAAGGACCCTGATCAACTTAGAGGTGCAAATATTGATGAAGCCCCCAAGAAAATGAGATGAGATGTAGAAGTCTGTATAATTAGTCAATAAATACTGAGTCATTAGATACCTGAGATAATGCAGCCAGTGCATGATACCTAAGTTTGTATCAAGTCATCAGTGGTTTGCCTGTCCTCCTCCACAACAAGTTGTAGTACAGTACGCTTTTTTGTTATCTTGGATAGATGTAGCAAATAATAATGAATGTTTGATTTCATTGCTTAAGGTAGTTTGTTTTAACTGCTGTGGGGACATGGTCAATGATGAGACACTCCAGAGCATCCAAGCTTGTGCCCCCAGTCTGCAGCACTTGGAACTGATGTGGGCACACAGGGTGACCTCAGCAGGGGTGAGATGATGTTGGAGATTATGGTTTATGTACTCAACTGCTGGTTACAAGCCCTGGTTCAAATGGAAGTTGTCTGAGAGTTTGAGCAACAGTAATTCTCACACTGAACTTATTTGATTCTCCCAATGATCCTAGTGTGACCATGGAATGTAGGTTGTAGATTCCTATGATCCCATCAGGTGTTGCTTATAATTAGAACTGATAAGAAGCAAGGTATGAGGGACATAACGTTGACCTTGGCGTGAGAAGGTGATGACGATGATGATGGGTCAGTGATTCAGCACTACCTAATCATTTTATTTTTCAGGCATCTTGAGCATAACCCATGCTCTTAGCAAAGGAGTTCGAGGGGTGGTAGCAAAAGGGCAAAAGCTTGCAAGGTGCAATTGTTTGTATATTGCATCAAAAATGTCCTTCTCCTCAACACTCCTTGAAATGGGTGGAATGCACAGGTTCTACATGTGTCAAGTCAGCTGACAGTGCTCAATGTACATGGTTGTGAGAGCATTGACGATGCCATGTGTTCAGGTATGATGCATGTTGTTGCAAACGTTTAAGTGCACCTTTGCAGCAAGTCATGTGTGGGCATATGCCTGTTGAGATGGTGAGGGTAGGCAGCAAGGGCATTGCTGAAGCTAGACATTGCGGTATAATCTTGACCATGCATATGACCTTCAGGTAGTTGTTTCAACTAATTCCATGATTCCAACATCAATCGTTGTTATGGGAGCAGTCATGATCCATGTGGTTTATCCTCAGGCCTCCCATTGATCGAAGTGCTGGGATTGGGTTACACCAGGTGATGCTTCAGTGCTTCTTAAAATTTATTAAACTAAAGAATAATACTAGGTATACCATAATGACCATCCAATCAATGATGTCATAATACCTTTGAAAGCTGGATGATGACTCATCACGAAATTGGCTGTGCTATCAAGACATTGGGTGCAATCATCTTATGATGGGTCCTAGCTTGCGGACTTGAAATTTGATTTTCCACCTTAGAGTTACAGCCAAGGGACTCATCATGTTGGCTGAAAACTGTCCTGCGTTAAGACGCCTGCTGTGTGCGCAACGCTCCAATAATAACTTCACAAGTTCTTGCATCAGTGAAGACGGCGAGGAGCACTTCAAAAGACTGCGACCTGAGGTGTGTATGCACAAACAACAAGCTGTAGTTATAGTATTGAAAAAGAACTCGCATTCTGTCTAAGCTTGGCTCACCTGTTCGCATGAGCAGTAGCCTGGCTATGCCGCAGCTGAATAAGCTATAATGTAATGATCCCTCAATTTACAATATTGTTCTCTCAACTTCAGATCAGACAGTTTTGAAATGCCGTCTTGCACATGTATGAATTTGCTGTTGAGGTTGATAAGGGGGAAATGATCAAGAGTTACAACTTCAATCTGCATACATTATGAGGAGATGTGCATATTACAAATATATTGCTATCTTTTTAATTGTGCTTCTCCTCAGGTTTCCATTGAGGTTGTATAGCAAGTAAGACAGTACACTTGAAGAACAGAGTGAAGATTTTGGCTGTTTTTTAACTTGCGCAACAAGTTCCAAAAGGAAAGACAAAGATTAGGAGTCTGTGATCCTGGTAAGGAGCATCCCGTAAGAAACTCTATCTCTCACAGCACCTCAACAGAAAGTGAGTTCACAAAGCCGAGTCACAGAGGAGACAGGGTGGTACTAGGGGTGGGGATGATACTCATTACACAAGAACATTTTAATAGGTTGCACAATGTAAACACTTGTGCATGGAGGCCTGGTCCAGTAAGATTGTGTACAGCAAGTTCGGATATTTTCATAACTTTTCTATGAAAGTCTTTCCTCTGGATCTGTCTTCTAGATTGTACAAATGTTATATTAAGATGGCCAACTATTATCATGAGGCACGAGGCCATGTCAAAGCCCTTAAGAAAATCGAGGTAGACAACGTTCGTAGGGCTGAGAGGCGAGCAGAAATACAAAACGCTCATGTAAGTAAGCATTGGACACAACGCGCAACCAATTACGTTCTTCTGTAGTGGTTGCTCCTGTAATGCAGTTCAGCAAGCTCAGTTTCGTCGTTGAAATTTTGTAGGCTGAACACCCATTGAATTTCCTATCGATTGATGGGCGTCAAATGAAGTTGTACAAAAATAAAGAGCTTCATAGCTCCACAGAAAAAGGAGACGGCCTCATTCCATGGAGTGTTCAGCCCGATGTTATGATTGATCGCTTTGACGGAAGGGCGCTGCTTGATCTGTTTCGGGACTATGACTCTGAGACAGTTCTTAAAAAGCAAAGGACTGCAGAGGAGGAGAAACTGCAGAAGGTGAGGAGACAACACACATCTTCAAGCAGATGCTTGTGTGCGCTGCAGGCTGCTGTATGTGCAATGCTCATGAAACGCTACATATTGCCTGTTTGAATCATCTTTTCCTGCATTTCAGATCTTAGCCTTTGAAAGCTATCGGGATCTAGTGCACTTGATGGCCAAAGGATTGTCTGAGAGGCAAGGACTTGATGCAGCAGTTGCTAAGAGTTTGGAAACAAGGGCTGCCGCAAGAGCAGCAGCTATTGCCCAAACAGCCCTGGGGAATCACCCACAACCTATGCCCGTCACATTCTCCACATCATCAACAGCAGGTGAAAACTCCGTACCGCAAAATTTGAAACAAAAGGAATCCTGAGCCAAGACTATGTCCTGGAATTATCTTTTTTAACTCTACACATAAGCCGTCAACCGCAGATTCTCAGTTCAGGATATAGCCTTGTTGGCAAATATTATAGTAGAGATTTGACTGTAACTTACCCAAAGTATGAACTAGCAGAGATTTCTGAACTGCGGATTGAGCCTTTCCCAATGCCTCATTCCATTCCTTACAAGCTCATGTGTACTGCAAGTAGGAACTCCAGGGACCTTCTCTGCAGTTGGATTCAATTATGGGACGTCAAACAAGGTCAGTGCTAATCTAGATTTATCAACTAATAAATTGTAGTGATGAGCCACTTCTATGCGTTATGATGCTCTTGCTAAGCAAGATGGGTCTTTTCTTGCCACCTCTTAAGGCTTGTTGTGGTATACTAACATCAGGATATTGAAGGTACTTGTCTAGAAGATGACTGAGATACCCTGAGAGCTAATGTGGTTTGCAAATTGTACAGGTTCATCATTCAGAGAGCTAATGTGGTTTGCAAATTGTACAGGTTCATCATTCAGAGAGCTCGGACAGCTCCTCAGAGGAGGAGGATGGTGAAAGCGATGATGAGGCTGGATACGATGCTACTGAGGCTGAGCAAGAGCGATTAGATGATACTGCATTTGAACACTTTAAAATAGAGGATTTTTGTCAGAGGCTGCACAAGGCCTTGCAGCAAGAAGGAGAGCAAGAAGCAGCAATGAAGAAGAAGCCAAGGTGATTAGATTATGAAAGAAAGGGAGAGAGAAATAAGGGAATACATTTTGTATTACATGAATATTTGTTCTGACAGTCATCCACTACATTGGTTCTTTTGCTAACAGCTCATACTGTTGCGGTGCAGAAGAGCTTGAGCTTGATTTTGTCCCTCAACAGGTCAAGGATGGGTCGTAAGAAGGCTAGAGAGAGGGCGAGGCGTATGGCGGGCCAAGGACTGGGGGCAACAAACAAAGACTGGAGGGATCCAATGAACGCTACAACTGTTACGCAGCGGAAGTGAGTAAGGGTGTGATATTCTGCCATGGTGGATCCTTTTTTTATCTGCAACACATTCGCCAGGAGAATGCGTGCACATGGATATGTAGTGCCTCTGATGATAAAGGCACATTGATATGTTGTGCCTCTAAAGATAAGGGCACATGGATATGTAGTGCCTCTAATGATAAGGGCACATGTATATGTAGTGCCTCTGATGATAAGGGCACATGAATATGTAGTGCCTCTGATGATATGGGCATGTGGATATGTAGTGCTTCTAATGATATGAGCATGTGGATATGTAGTGCTTCTAAGGATATGAGTCTAAGGATTTGAGAGTATCTGCAGTGTCTTAAATTCATGATCTGGTGCTAAGGTAGTTAGAAACACCTGGCATTATATGATCTGGTGCTAAGGTAGTTAGATCTGGTGCTAAGGTAGTTAGAAACACCTGGCATTATATGATCTGGTGCTAAGGTAGTTAGATCTGGTGCTAAGGTAGTTATATCTGGTGTTAAGGTAGTTAGAAACACCTGGCATTATATGATCTGGTGCTAAGGTAGTTAGATCTGGTGCTAAGGTAGTTAGAAACACCTGGCATTATATGATCTGGTGCTAAGGTAGTTAGATCTGGTGCTAAGGTAGTTAAATCTGGTGTTAAGGTAGTTAGAAACACCTGGAATTATATGAGTTATAAAATAGAATCCATGTGTGACAAATGGAAATGAGGGTCATGAGGACTGTCTTATTTTAGGGTCATGAGGACTGTCTTATCTGAGGGTCATGAGGACTGTCTTATTTTCTATGATGCAGGTCACATCAGGACTCAGCAGTTGATCACATGCATTTCTCTGATGTGAGAAGGTCCAGGTCCAGGTCTCCTGCAAGCAGGTATAGTGATCCCTGACCTATGGGTGCAGGCCCAGTAGATATCCTGCACGCGTGTTCATCAGTAGTACTTGATTTATCAAGGGCTGGAGAACTTCAATCCTCCAGGTGGTCACTCCTCTGCAATCTGATGCCTGTTCAGTGATTTCTGTATTAACAATATCGTACTGATAGAAACCTTAGCCCTTGAACGGAGCTGTCTTCCTCAAGAGAGATGAGCACCCTAGGGCAGAGTACATCACATAGAAACATGATCCCTTGAACGGCTGTCTTCCTCAGGAGAGATGAGCATCCTAGGGCAGAGTACATCACAGAATTCGTGAGTGGGGGCAATAATAATACTTCCGTAGGGAGTAGAGCCTTGAATGGAGGGTCGTCCTCCTCCCGTATGCCCTCGGCGTCCACAGCTGCTATCAACAGACGAGCTTTTGAAGTGTGAGTGCTTGCATGTGGATATCTTGAGTGCAAACAAGATTGAGCTTATAATGTTTTAGATTCGCTATTCCATCAACATCTCTACAAATGCGTTCTCCAATTCTAATTATCTTAAAACATGCAACTTAAACGCAGTTGTTTCTATCAGAGGGAGCTAATTGACATAACTTCTAATGGTACTGTGTATGATCTTGAAATGTAGTCATAAAGCGTAAAACTTCAATTGATTGGGTGTGAGCATGCACGTTTAGAAGCCTTAAGACTCCTTGTCAGATGATGTTGACACTCATCTTATTCCTGACTCTCTTGCTGTTAGAGATGACAACATTATTGAAGCTTTGCCTGACACCATTGATCCAGCAAGAATGAACATGCAGTCCTTCCCTTCAACCTTGCCAAAAATCCAAGGGATTAGGTGAGTCAGCATGAACGGGATTAGGTGAGTCAGCATAAACGGGATTAGGTGAGTCAGCATGAACGGGATTAGGTGAGTCAGCATGAAAGTTTATCACACTTCACATCTGAAGACCGTAACTTGTTTGCAAAAAAACTGATGATGATGAGAGCCTATGATGTCAAGCTGATATATGATGTCATGGGATCATGCTTTCATCACATCATACAGTTCATATCCTCAACTAAATTCTTGTTTCTCTCAGGCCTGCAGAGAGAGCTGCAGAAATGTTGCGGATTAGGAGGGAGATCCAGATGCAGAGTCATGGACAAGTAGACCGGGGCCGTCAGCATCAATGCAGCAGGAGCCGTGAGCGAAACCGGAGTAGGAGCCGCGAAAGAGAGAAACGCTCAGACTCTGAGGATGGTGGGAGGAAGGGCAGGTCCAGAGGAAGCTACCAGGAAGGCAGTGGGAGGCGGTACAGTAGGAGCAGGAGCAGAGAAGGCAGATCCCGCTATGAACGCGGTGGGAGGCGCACCAGCAGAAGCAGAGAGCGAAGTTGGGTACGGGGAAGAGAGAACAGCAGCAGCAGGAGTAGAAGTAGGAGCAGGAGCAGGAGTGCGAGCAAAGAGAGCAACAAGGGTGGCAGCAGGGCTGTCAACAAAGATTCAAGAGGTCAATCCACCAGTGCTATAGGAGACCATGCTGGCGAACCCAAGAGTGGCGCAGCACCCAAGTCCCTGTCAGGGCCTGTTCAGGCAGGGAAGGTACAGAGAGTGCTAAAACAAGGAATTAGTAATCTTGTATGGGAGCATGGATTATCCATGCAATGGTTGCAACATTGTTGGCCTAGTTGGACTCTGAACCTTACAACATTTATTCAAAGTAGGCCTACATGTCTATGAAGCTTGCTCGTTGCCACTACATTGTGAGAGGTGCCACAAAACAAGTGAATTTCTGCACCTAAGTTCCATGACCAGTCTATTTGGTTCCATGACCAGTCTCTTTGGTTCCATGACCAGTCTATTTGGTTCCATGACCAGTCTCTTTGGTTCCATGACCAGTCTCTTTGGTTCCATGACCAGTCTATTTGGTTCCATGACCAGTCTCTTTGGTTCCATGACCAGTCTATTTGGTTCCATGACCAGTCTATTTGGTTCCATGACCAGTCTATTTGGTTCCATGACCAGTCTCTTTGGTTCCATCACCAGTCTCTTTGGTTCCATCACCAGTCTCTTTGGTTCCATCACCAGTCTATTTGGTTCCATCACCAGTCTATTTGGTTCCATCACCAGTCTATTTGAATCTTGTGACAACAGCAAATTTATGTTTTGCTCAGGCCCAGGCTCAACCCGCAGAGACACCGCAGGAGCGTTTGAAGCGCATTATGGCAGCACAGCTAACAAAACAAGCGGGAAAAGATCAAACTGCAAATCACATGAAGAAGGCGCAGGTCGGTACTTGCTTGTTGAGATTTCATTGTTGGTTGCCTCATCCTGGGCACCCTTCGATGACGAGGGATGTGGTGAGGAAGGGGGATAGTACCCCCAGAAAAGGTTGTGAATGGGGTGCCCATCTCTCCATGAGACATCATGGGTACCCCATTCAGGAGTCTGCACCAGTGGAGTCCTCCAGGCATAGTAGGTGACTGCAGGTCAAGACCCTTTCAGGTAAGTGTGAACATATTACAATTCCAAGGGATAGTGAGGGAGCAGTACATACCTGCTTGTCCATGTCATGGGAGGTAAGTGTGAACAATCGTGCAAGATAGGCAGTAGGTGGCTTAAGGGTAATAAGTTAGATCATGGATTCATGACACTCATGAGTCGTCATCAGTGTAAGTCTGCAGGTAGTAGGTTCGGTTGTCACACCTACCTACAGCTTCATACCGAGCCAGAGGCCCGGAAGATGGTGCTGATAGCCGCCATCGTAACCTCTATTGCTCGTTCACCCATGGAGGGCAGCCAAACCTTTGACTGCTAGAGATCTGTATTTAAGCTCTGTACCTTCTCTAATATTGAATTCCACAGGCTGAGAAGGAGCTGCAGGCCCGCGCCACAATTCAGAAAGTTGCACTGAACCAAAGGCCGCGATCACGCTCCCCTACACGGTAATATTAGGGGCAGGCAGGTTTGCTGATTTGCAGCCATGCAGATCTCTTGATCGCTGACGACGACGTGACTTGTCGGTATGTCCGCAAACCTTACAGATGACACTGAGAGCACCTTCATGTGTTAGTAACAAGCACTACTCTGGGACTCTCAGCTTTGGGCTGAGAATCATTTACATCAACTACTTCCCATGCTACTCCTGCTTATGGGACAAAACATGTACCTATACGAGGATTTGTGTTTGATGTCCTTTCATTCTATCCTCATTGTCTGTGCTTATTTCTCTTGTTGTGTTCTCATCATATATCCTAGAGCAAGGTGATCAAGTTCACCAACAGGAGAGGAGTAACCTGCCTGCAAGACAACATATAATGCTGGTTAGAAACATAGTCCAAGAGATTTCAAATGAATGGGAGAGGGACACAACTTCTGAAAATGCAGCTTATGCTTTGCTGTCAAGGTGCTTGGACTAGAAGATGATGGCACTGGCCTCATGAAACCTTTCCACAGGAGACTCAGATCTTACTTTGAATTATGAGCGTCTTCTAAAAAATTACAGCTATATGCTGCTGGACTTCTTTGGAAACAAATGCATTATTTATGGGTGTGGGCGTATTCTGATTTGAGGAGCTGCTCATGTGCTTTATGTTAATTTGCAGACAATTTGAATTCTGTTACACAATCAGAAACATTACAAATCTAAAAGTGCAACCCAAGACGTGTACACAATTCATTGTGTTTCCGCATGTAAATGAATCATTCAAACAAATGAGCCCCCCTTATTCATGTCAGTAAGCTACATTAAACTCATTACATCACCAGCCATATCCCTCCCTTCTCTCCTCCCTTCTCTCCTCACGCCACACTGCCTCCCTGAATTCCTCCCTTTCCTCGCGCCTCTCCTCTCTTATCTCAGCAGCAATAAATTGTTGCTCCATACGGCGCTCTGCTGCTATCTCTCCTGCCACGTAAGGATCTATGTAAGCAGGCGGAGGGTACATACCAGCCCTCATTTCAGCGGCAACCTCTCCTGCAATCAGCTGCTGTTCCATACGGCGTTCTGCTGCAATCTCTCCAGCCAAGTAAGGATCAGCGTAGGGAGCGGGGGGCATGCCATAGGGTGGGGGGGCACCATATCCAACTGGCTGGTGAGGCGGGTACCCGGCCTGAGGGTAAGGAGGACGCTGCTGGGGTGGATAGCCTGCCTGTTGAGGTGGGTAGCCTTGTTGCTGAGGTGGGTAACCTGGTTGTTGAGGTGGGTAACTGGCCTGTTGAGGGGGATATCCAGCCTGCTGAGGGGGGTAACCTGGTTGTTGAGGTGGGTAACCGGCCTGCTGAGGTGGATATCCAGCCTGCTGAGGGTGGTAACCTGGTTGTTGAGGTGGATAACCAGCCTGCTGAGGGGGGTAACCTGGTTGTTGAGGTGGATAACCAGCCTGCTGACGGGGATACCCTGCCTGCTGAGGGGGATAACCTGGCTGCTGCTGAGGTGGGTAGCTAGGTTGCTGTGGTGGGTAGCCTGGCTGTTGATATCCCGGCGGGGGAGCACTCTGGATTGCATTACAACACAGATGACCGTGGACTAAGACACTTCTGTCAGTCAGCAGATACTGCAGCACTCTGTTGTTATACTCTTTTTATTGCGAGGACATGCATGCTTAACACATGTACACATCAAGGCCTGCACTAAACCTTGTGAACCCTTGTGCTACATCCTGGGAAACTTACTGGAACATTTGCATTGAATTTTAAAGAGACTTGCACAAATCCTACGTACAGCAAAATGAAACGTAAGGTCAGCCTGGCTGCGCACAGGACCATTGTAGTAAGTAGCTGTACAGGTTCAAGAATACCCTTGACTGTTCAGCAAGGTGGCTACGCATGAAGAACCCCAACTCCATTCTTCAGCTAACAATTTCATCAAGGACCATGAGTATCAAGCTCGCAGTTTAGGGTTTAGCATCAAGCTCGCAGTTTAGGGTTTAGAGCATGCAGTTGAACATTTAGCATCAAGCATGCAGTTGAACATTTAGCATCAAGCATGCAGTTGGACATTTAGCATCAAGCATGCAGTTGAACATTTAGCATCAAGCATGCAGTTGGACATTTAGCATCAAGCATGCAGTTGAACATTTAGCATCAAGCATGCAGTTAAACATTTAGCATCAAGCATGCAGTTGAACATTTAGCATCAAGCATGCAGTTGGACATTTAGCATCAAGCATGCAGTTGGACATTTAGCATCAAGCATGCAGTTGAACATTTAGCATCAAGCATGCAGTTGAACATTTAGCATCAAGCATGCAGTTGGAAATTGAGCATCCTGACTGTTCACGAAATGACTATGATACCTCAGTTCATGCAGTTCCAGGGAAAGAACCAACATAAAGAATTAGCATTCGCTAGTGCATGCAGTTGGGGATTCACATGAAGAAATAAGCTCACCATAAACCTTGTCATTGTAAACTATTTGAACCTGCTGAGTGTCTTGCCCGTACTGCCGGACCTTGGTGAGGCTAGCAACGCCAGACCCCACTTTCTCATCAACTGTGAAGTTCTGTAATGATGCATAACACAAAACGAGGCAGCCAAAGAAAAAGTTTTTCAGGGCATGTAAAACGTTGTGCATTCACAGGGGCTCCTACTTGAACCTATATCTTTTTATGGGGAACCAGAGTCAAAAGGATTCATGACTGATCCATAATGCTCACCGAGTCCTTGACCTCTATGCACAGTTCATTCTCTGCAGGAATGAGAAGACATCCAAGCAATGGTGAGCAAGGGCTTACCCTCCTATAGAAGAAACAAATAACTCTACGAACAAGGACTCACCATTGATGATGTTGAATCTGCGAAGGTGACAGGCGATAAAAGTAAAAGTTAGGGAAAAGTTAGATTAAAAGTTCCTGGCCCATGCAATACTCTAGACAGTGTTTAAGAAACAGTGCTCACTCGAAACTTTCTTGCCACACTGGTCTCGTGCCCCCATCTGTACATGTCTTGCTCTTGTATTCTTGGCTTCCACATTTTAAAATACTGCGTGGACATAATACTTTATGGAACTGAGAGGGATCTCCAACGACTTCTTGTGATTGTGACCATCGGGCCTTCTACAACTCTCACCAATAAGGGTCCTACAAAGGAGAGTTAAGAAAATATAAATTTTCCAGTATTTTCATTTTCTGACGACATTTGTAGCTCTGCCATTCGTACCTGCCGAGCAATCACGTTTCGATCTTTAAGCCCATCAGCAAATTCTATCATAACAACTCTGAGAAACACAATAACAGTTTTGAAGATAAACCAAGATGCAATCAAATTCCGAAGCTCAGAAACATCACTTACAGTTGCCCCGCTGCTAGTGCCATTTCGCTTAAGAATGCTGCCTAAGGCTGGTCTGTGTATTGAAGAAGGGATTTGCAAGATGAACAAGGGTTCGGGTATGATGTGACTGTATTAGATGCGAATACGTGTGACAATCTGCGTATGTGATTTCTTAATCAAAATCGATTTAATATAAACATAAAACAGTGCTCAGCACGGGTACATGTAATTTCTTCACCTAGGCACGCTGTGTGATTGAGTGTAAAACCGTTGGTGCGCGGCACAATAACATAGTTCTTTCATTACGGGAAAATGTAACATACATATGTATGTCATATTTTTTATATATATCATCACTAATATAATTATCATTATAATTATCTTACAAGCTCTAATGTCTTCAAATATGAATTATGATGAGATTGCATGCTAAAATCTCATCACTTTTAAAATAATTAACTTATAATAATTAACTTATTAACTTATATCAACTTATATCATCACTAATAATAATAAATACTACTCGTCACCGAATAAAATACTCGACACCGAAAAAATAATGTCACCGAAAAACGTCACATATATCATCACTTTTAAAATAATATAATATACTAATATGATATAATATAATATATATGTGTATTTCACATATCATCACTAAATAATAATATTATATATATATATATAACGTCACCGAAAAACGTCACATTTTCATTTGACATTTGGTGCGTTTGGTGGGCTTACACGACGTATTCGCCTGTATTCGCTTCGTTGTTACTCAATTGATTGATAATGGATATGCTTCAGATTCGTGAAAATGTTGAGGAACGAAGACAACGAATAAGGGCAGCAGCGGGAGAACGATTCAAACGCACGATGGCACTCGACGAGGAGGCCCGACTTTATGTACTTTATGTTGAGCTCAAACAATCTCACTTATTGTTTAGCCTAGCAGCTTCAACATTACAAAACTGAGCAGGTAGCAGGTGATGATGAGGACTATATATATGAGGTTGCTACCCAAGGTGAGGGTCGTTGTAGTAGACAGGCACCTATAGGGAGTATGTTACTTATATTTATGAGTACTTACTTGTATTGTTATTACAAGAGGTCTGGCAGTTGGGACTCGATCCCAATATTTAACTCGACTGAGTCTGCCAGGGTTACAGGACGACTGTTTTTATACATGGCTTACAGTGAACCATGAGGGTTCAGGACAAGACTAGAATCATAGACAAGATCAGCTGGATAAGCTGAGTTAACTGGATTTAACTACATTCGGAAAGTCAACGCATTGGGAATGCGTTGTTACTTGATTAGATTTACAGGAAATAAATATATTAATATTTATGACGTTATATAGTGGGTTCATGACCACTACAGTCGTAGAGCTAGTAGAGCTAGCTTTTTAGGGGTTAGCAGGCTGTAAAAATGGTGTGTTATCACGTTGTTGACTAGCTGACAGATTATTATTAAATTATTGAAGATTATTATTGAAGAGCAGCTGCTAAAATACTCCTTATTTATTGGCTGCTTTCAGGTATTTCAGGAATTTTTTGAGAGCAAAGGACATTGTGATGATGAGGACGTTGAATGAGACTTTTGAAGACGACAGTGAGAATTGTGATATTATGCCTGCTACCCAAGGTGAGGGTAGCAGCAGCCAGCTTAGGGGCTGGCAGGCTGTAACTGGTGTGTTATCATGTCGTGGACTATTTAACATTGTCCCTCTCTCTCTACCAACATGCTCACCACCTCATGCTTATATTGCTTTAGGAGATTTTTGAGGAGCAACTGCTGCTACTGCTGCTACTCAAAATATTCCTTGGTTGCTTTTAGGAATTTGTTGAGAGGAAAGTTCAATGTGGAAATGCTGCTGAGGAGGAGCGTGACCCTTCCTAGGCTGTATGATAGGTCCATTGAGCTCATTGTTTACTGCCTGTAGTGGTTACCTAGGTTAGCATGACTGTTCCAACTTCACGTCTTAATTTGTGTGATATGTGCGCTAATGATGCTAGGAGGCGTTTTGTAGAGTTTTGCGTAAATATATATAGTTTTTAATCGTAAAGCTGATTTTAATCTTTGAAAACGTAGCTCCAGTGAGGAGCCCATGAATCTATCTAATCTATCGCAAATCTTTCTGTAAATTTCCATACTTAGAAAAAAAGTAAAAGTTACGAGTTAGCTAATAAATACTCACTCGTCACTATCGTCACCGAAAAAATAATGTCACCGAAAAACGTCACATATATCATCACTTTTAAAATAATATAATATACTAATATAATATAATATAATATATATGTGTATTTCACATATCATCACTAAAATAAAAATAATTTTATTTATATATATATATATATATATTACATACATATATATATTATATTATTAATATTATTTATTTATGTTATAAGAAATCAAATATTTTAAAAGTGATGAGCATTGTATATAACATATGTATTATATGTAACATATATATGTGTTACATATATATGTTACACTGGACTTACGGGGTATATCCGTTACTAGCGTTTAATGCACCATACATTTTACTCTTCGCTGCTATATTTGACGGCATGGATCATCATGGTTAGACTTGTGGTTTTAAATATACAGTCTAG